>ML778738.1:284430-305844 GCA_009831015.1 Picea engelmannii
TTGACACCTTCATGAGATACAATATGACCCAACTACTCTACCTCCTTTACTCCAAAGAAACATTTGGATGGTTTGGCATATAGTTGTTGGCCCTTTAGTAGTTGTAGCACCTTGTCAATATGTCACACATGATCCTCCCAAGACTTGCTATAGATTAGTATATCATCAAAAAATACTAACACAAAAATTCGAAAGAAGGGCTTGAAAATGGAATTCATCAACCCTTGGAATGTGGAAGGTGCATTTGTAAGGCCAAAAGGCATGACCAAAAATATAATGGCCTTCATGAGTTCAGAATGTTGTTTTTGGGATATCTTCTTCCTTCATTCTGATCTGATGATACCCTGAACAAAGATCCATTTTTTTGAAATAGATTGCTCCATGTAGTTCATCTAACAATTCATCAATGAAGGGAATGGGAAACTTATATTTAATAGTGATCTTGTTGAGCTCTCTATAATCTAGACACATATGCCATGAGCTATCTTTCTTGAATACCATTACCATTGGTGCAGAGTAAGAACTTTGGCTAGGTCTAATAATGCCATCCTCTAACATTTCTTCAACCATGCACTCAATTTCACTCTTCTGCGCGTAAGGGTATCTGTATGGATTGATGTTAGGAGGAACACTCCTAGGAATTAGGTGAATTTCATGATCATGATTTCAAGTGGATGGAAGACCTTTGGGAATATCTTCAAATACTTTGGAATGCTTATCAATGATCCTTTGGAGATCTTGAGGAATAGATTGCTTAGATGTTTGAACATATAGTGAGCATAGTTGTGAAATAATGCCATGATGACCCTTTTTCAATAATTTTGTCATGTCGTTAGTGCTTATCACCTTACCGGGTTTCCCTATGATACCTCTTAACTCAATTTCTTTTCCTTCCAATGAAAATTTCATGAAAAGTTCTTGAAAATTAAAAGCCATTGTTCCTAATGATCATAACCATTAGATTCCTAGTACAACATCTGCACCACCCATGGGTATAGAAGTCATTGTACTATTCATTACATATTCCCCCATAGTAATATTGATCTTATTTCATTTTCCTGAGCAATTGATAGTTCCTCCATCTGCAATCATTACTTGAAACTCTGGCGCTGGATATACAAAGCAATTAAGATCTTTGTCTAATTTATAGTGAATGAAATTATGAGTACTGCCAGAATCAATTAGGACTATTACCTTTTTCTTTTTGACATATCCTTTGATCTTGAGGGTTTGAGGACTGCTAATTCTAGCCAATGCATTACACGATATCGTGGGAGTCAACTCTTCAGACGAAATTTCTTCTACATTTTCATCTTGAGATGGTTCAGACGAAATTGCTTCTACAAAAATCCAGCCAAGTTTCGGCCCTTCTGGGTATGAAACTTTCTTTTATGTATTTCTCTGATATTTATTCTCTATAATTCCATAGGTCTGATCAAAATTTGATGTTCCAAGTGGAATTTACGGTAACTTCCCCACAACTTGCTGATTTTTGGCCTTTCCAGGAGATCTCACTTGTATAGTGTGCCCCGCACAAAATAATTGATATAAAATTCTGAAACTCTCACCTGAAATACTAAAGACTGTCCAAAATCCAATGCACTAGTCCCACACAATTTGGATACTCTAGGAAGATGTTATGATTGTTTTACCTGGAACACCTTCTTGAGACTAGTCAATAGGACTAGTCAGATAACCTATCTTACACAGGGTGTATATACAAATTTAACATGACCTAGAATATGAATGTTTTACCATATATACCTTACTAATTTATTTAAATATCCTCCAGATCTCAGGGTCTGAAATGTTAAAAAAAACGTTTTATAGCGAAAATTCCGCAATGACTCAGTTCAGGACGATTCCAGAACCCTATCTTGTACAGGTTGTATCTCCGAAAGTATAAGGCCTCAGGAGATAAATTTTGACCTCAACGTACCTTGATCCGTCTACTAAATATCCTCCAGGCCGTTCCTTCTGAAATGTTGTAGAAAACAGGTTATAGAAAAAATTCCAAGGTGTCTCAGATGTAGCAGCGAAACCCCAAGACCTTGAGCGCTAAAACCATATGTTAAGAACCAAATATCAATATAGCATAGAAAATCCTCAAAAAAAGTACTCAACACCTTGAAAAAGAGAGAATTTCAGATAATAAGCCTCTTCGAGGGGGCAACCTCCTTTTACTCCACTTAAATGTTCAAGTACAAGATGATTCAAAATGAAAATGTCTCCTTGGTATATATAGGAGACTAGGAGGTATAATTACAACTAATGGCCTAAATTCGACATAAATAAAATAACATTACTAATATAATATGCCCCAATTAAGGGGTAATGAGCCAATATTAGGGCATAACATAGGTTTTGTTATAGATGAGGAAATCATCAAAGAAAACTAAGACAAAATGTTGGAGAAAAGGATGGAAGACATGATTCATGAGGCTTTGGAAGGTGGAGGGGGTATTACACAAGCCAAAGGGCATGATAAAAAACTCATATTTTCCCTCATGAGTTCTAAAGGTAGTCTTGGGAATGTCTTCCTCTTTCATACATACTTGGTGGTAGCCTGAATGAAGATCCAAGTTTTTTTTTTCCATAGATGTGAAGTTATACTCCGGTCTGAAGAATACTGCAAAGAGGAAATCCCCAAATGCTTAACCAGAAAGACATTTGTATTTACTTGGCAACCCGGACATAGTTGCATGACAATAGATCTTATCTGTTTTAATTTGTTTATGTTTCTGTCCCCAAGGGTTAGGTATTCAAGGGTTCTACAGACAAGGGTTTTCCCTATGTTATATCTCTCTGATATACGTGCAGGGTCCAATAGTAGTACTTGGCCCAATATCTCAAAGAACTAGCTAAGGAGAATAGATCGTACCCTTAGTCATACTACCTGACTACCCAACTACTAGAGAGTATCTTCTTGAGTGTTGTTCTCAATGACACTATAGCAGTTAGGCGGCCAATCGGTTTATCTAAAGAGGGCTTCAGGTAATCTAGGTCGATCTGTACACAGGTGTTTTCTGATGTGCTACCACTTGAAGGGGTACCAACAGGGGTTACAAGGGTGGCCAACAAATGTGCGCTTAAGTACCAATTGTATTTCCTAGATGTATGAATCCCTCAACCATGGGTTTATGCATGTAACAATAGATCTTTGTGGCTTAAAGATGCCAGAATATGTCTCTACCCTGAAAAAAAAAATTAACCCACACTTTCTATTGAGGAAAGTGCTCTGATACCACTTGTAATATACCAGATATAAAATATATGCAGAACATAAATAAAATGCTAGAAATGGAAGAATAACAAAAATATAACCAGAAAATTCACCACAATAGCACTGAAATGATAAGAGAATAATAACATAAATAACACTTTGAATCTGAAAGAAATGTTCACGAGCCTCCTTGAGGGGGAAACCTCTAGTTGAGAAGAGCTCTATTACAATAATATTCAAGCTAGGGTTCTCATACCCTCGACTCCTATTTATACTAAGAAGAAACATCTAGAGGAAGATCCTTATAGAAGCGGAAGATTCTATTAGGTCTTCCTACATCTGCCTTATTCTATTTTATTGAAAGGCCTTATTAATATTGACCTTTATTACATCTGAATATATTTTTCTACCTATGTGCGGGTTAGTACCCTAAAAAAATTGGCCTCATACTTCAAGAACATAGCACCAACATCTACTCAATATTTCAAGACTCTTCCCATATGTACATGACCTTTCCTCTCTTCAGACTGCATGTGTACACACCCTATCTTTCTACAACCTTCTTTTGTACGTTCTATGGCCCACTGCAACATCTGTATAGCTTAAAAAAACTACGGTTTTCTGAACCTTCAAAACTTTGTTTGTCAAACTCCCTTGCTTCCTTAGAATTACATAACTTCTGATGCGTCCATGAGTACCTGCAATGAACCTTCAACCAAAATAGATATTCAATAAGCTCAAAATATTCATCTTCACAAGAGACCCTTCCTCTCTTATTTATACTCTCCAAACAACTTCATCAAGGGGTTATATTCTAAATCACTTCCTTCTTTTGGGGATAACCCACTTCTAACCAGTTTACCACAAATAGTAAACTCTCCACTTCTATTTTCAACTAATTTATTTTTAATCATTTTCTTGTTGCAACCACTTAACCCATGATTGACAACTTTGATTGGTCATATTCTTCTAGGAGCTTCTAGAATAATTTGACTTCTCTGACCTTCTAGAGGCTTCTAGAAAACACATGAGGGTTCTCCAACTTCACATGGACATAAATCTCTAACCATGAGAAGTTATGTGACATTCCACATATCACCATAAATTGCATGACGAGAACTATCCATCTAGAATAGTGTCACTAGAAAATTTGTTGATCTTAATAACATTATTTCTCAATAAAACTTGGTTTCCCTAACCACATTTCTAGGACTTCTCAACCACCTAACCATTTGGACTTCACAAACCATATTATCGTGAAGTATTTCACCATAAGAGGACCAATTAGGATTTCATCCATATGGTACTTCCTATCAACCATGACATGACATCAATCCATCTATAAAATCAACCTATCATACATCATACATCATACATCAATGAAAACACATCACTATCAATCAATCTACACATCAATGACAACACAACACTATGACACCATTTGATATCAACCCTTTGACATCAATCCATTGACATCAATGACAACACAGCACAACACAGACATGATAGTTTTTATTTCCAATGGGTATGCTTTTTTTTTTCCCTTTGACCTTTATCCTTCGAAAAATCACCTTGGTTCCTAAAGTATTTCATTTAGATCTTTAATCTACCCATGCCAACCTCTTGAACCTGATTATTATGGAAGGTTTGGCTGGGTAGCCCCTTGATTTGAATATAAATTCCATCTCTTGTTTTATAGTTTTATCAGTGTTTTTTCCATGGGGAATTCTCTTGTCCAGAAAAAAATAAATCTCCTTTAGAATGGCCTACTTACTCTATTTCATATTTGATATATTCTATAAATAAAATTGAATTTTTTTCCATGGAAAGAGTATGCAAGAAATGACAAGCTCCTAGATACATACTAGAAAGTGAGTAGGGCTTTCAATATTTGTGCGCGAGTTGATAAATTCTTGAAACAATGTTTCCCTAGACGAGGTCACATATTTGGGTTGTGTAGTAGGCATATCTATTGAGCATGGTATAGTACAAATGGAGCCCACACGTGATTCTACATGTCCAAGAATTTACATAGTTTGTTTCATGGGAAGTTGGAAAGAAGATTGATCTTTTTCATATGTCCCAGGTGCATTTGACAATAAAATGTCTTCAAATGGTGAACAAGGAGATACAATAGATTGAACAACAATACCTAGAAAATAAACATTTCTATCAATATTGGTAACATGATACAAAGGCAACATACTAATCAATGCAAGCAAAAGTACAAATCAGAAGGGGAAGTCATGAATGTCAATGAGGCTATTAAATTCTGAAATTTTAATCTAATGAAACTTCCACATAAGCTATTCTAAGAATGCTTGTGATAAATTAAAGTGTTCATTTATATATATGGAAAAACAAGAAATAAGTTAAAAATATTGAAGATACCTTAGGCATCAAAAAATGCTAAAACAAAATTAGAACATTGAAAATATTTCATAGTATTGCATGTATTGAATAAAGTTTCACATAACCCCCTTATGAAAATAAGAGGATATTGGCACATGAATGATTTTTCCACTAAGCAACCATCCTTACTATTGTAGAAGGAAATATTTTGCACCTCTCTATCCACTAGTCTATGAAATATTTGCAAGAATGGTGAAATATATAGTTTCATACATAGACAAAAAGACAATAGGATTATAATGCAACTTTAGATCCTCACAATAATTTAAGTGATGCATTATTTTTCAACAATTCACTAGTTTCCAAGGTCTACAAACAATGTGGGAAGAATCTAAAATTCTGTCCCATTTAAATCAAGTGTGAAATTGCCACATTAAGAATGAAAATAAATAATAGTTATGATTGAACACATTTTCTCCCTCAGTGCTTCCACATCATACTTCAATACCCTATTATCAATAGAAGCTTCACTGTATTTTTTATTGATATCTGTAAAGCGTCGAAATAAAGAGGATTTTTCTAGTCTTAACTGGGTGACCTATTAAGACATTATACCAAATATAACTCTTTAGTAGAGAATAGAAGAAAGAAGAGTAAACTTTTAATATGGAAAAAAGGTACATAGACATGACTGGAAGTAGAAGATGTTACTTGTATCTCAATATCATTCAAGTGTGCTTATTTTCTTCTCCTTGACCTCCTTGTCAACTTTATGTTTGACAATTACATGATACAAAGCATGGTGCAAATAGGTTTTGAGAAGAATATCGTTTTCTATAATTGGAGCCCATGATAAAACTTGACTTGAGATGCTATTAAATGGGTGTATGGATGAAGAATATCGTATTTTCCCTCACAACATATATTTAAAAAATTGTCCTAAAGGTCAACATTTTCCTTTTATTTATACTTTGAAACAATATATCTCATTAGCTAGCATTGTAGAATAATTTTCCAAAAAAAATGAAATCCAGGTTGATAAAAATGTGGAAACATCATATGTGCATGAAACTCTATGCTAGCAGGGAAAATCCCCCTATTAATATACTAGCTCAGAGTATAGGCAGAGCATTGATCTCTGTTAAAAGACAATCCAATTTCTAAACTACCCCCACAAAATTGACCTTAAAATATAAGAGAAGGAAAATAGGGTGTACCTTAGGTCCTTTCGGATGGTGTAGTCCTCCTCCTTTGTAGATTCTTGGAATGCTAGTCTCCTACCAAAGATGACCTGTAAAAAATTTAGACAGCAAAGATACAGTATGTTCTATCTCTACTTATCAGTGTTAGGGATCAGATACAAATGTGAATGCATTAATGAAATAAGCACAAAAACACAATATTTGGGACATAAAAAAAATATTTTATTTAGATGTGAAGATTACAAAAGTTACAACCTTCTCATTGGAAGATGCTCCACGAACCTAGTCTAAGCTCCTCTTACTATTTCTCCAAGTGAAACATGCCTATAATACCTCTCACAATAAACTAATCTCCTTGGGAAGTAGGGAAGGGATTGTATAGGGAAAGGGATGGAGGGGGAATTATAAGGCCAAATCTCAGAAAGGGATGCAAAGCTTGGGCTAAAAGGGGAAGGGATTTTGGAAGAGTTTGTCTATTCTAATGCTTGAAGTTGGAATGGGACCCTAATACCTTCTTTTAGATGACAAAAGGATATTTATTCGTTTGGGGGATGGGCTACAATGTGTGAATTGGTTGGGAAACCCTCGATAGCTTGTAAACTCCGTTGAATTCCTTACAACTTTTGGAGATAAACACAGACTGTTTAGTATGCAGCTAGCATATGTATGCGATATTTCTAGTATGAAGCTAGAGTATGTATGTGGGAAGTAGTGCAACACTACGCATACATTCTCCAAAAAATGGTCTTTTAAGAGAGAGTCTCAACAATAATTTGGCAAATCATGTAAGTAGAAAGGCCAATGCCATTTATGCATAGGTAGGGAACTTTTGGGATATAAAAAATGTGCCCTAATGTTTGAGGTCAAAATAGCAAATTATGGATGAAATACATTAAAATATATCTACCGATGGGAAGGCATGGAGTCGAGTGAGCCCAGGACCAGAGTTCCGGAGGTCACTATCTGCAAAAAAAATAATAATCTTTCTGAGGAAGGCATACCCATGCTCAATATGAACTAATCATGGCTTCCAATCAAGTACACTACATATCCATGTCATATAAATTTCTATATAAAGTGTATCCATGAGGAATACACATCGGATATACATCTCAAAATCAACTGATGATATTGATGTACAATATAATATGCATCGTCAATAAGCATCAACACTTGTGGCTAGAGATGAGGACTTCATAGCTCTAGCAAAAACTTGAAGATATTCAACATATCAGGTAGGAGTAAAATAGGAGTGTAAGACTCACTACTCTGAGGTCTTTGAAATACCATCGAGGAAATACTGGAGGATCCTGATCATCAGGCACAAAACTTTGTCTATTTTGAATATGGATTTGACTAGACTTATGGGATTTCTGAATCATGAAAGTCAAGAGAAAAATTGCAGAATGAATGACTGAGTTTGGATACAACTTCCCTTGGACCAAAGAATGAAAGATGATCAGAATCAGGCAACGTAGTATTGAAATAATTTTGTGATGCAGGAGGCACCAAAAACTCTCCATATGTTTGGAACAGTAACCAAACGAAGGAGGACACAACTCTATCTAGTGAGAAAAAAATTCCTAAGGTCATACTATATCCCAATTCTTGATGAACAAATAAAAGGATGTCCTTTGTCCAAGGGAGACTATCTTTTTGCCAAAAAAAGAATGTATATTTCTTGTCCCCTCTTTTTGGAATATTTTATTTTATTTATCTTTTTCAAATTTTTAACTATATTGAAAAGGAATAAAAGAATGCTACGTTACAAAGGAGGAACGAGTGCCACAAGAAACAAGTGTCACAAGGAACAAGTGTTGAAAGATGAGAAGTTTTTGTGTCGCAATTCAGTGGGGTTGATCCTAAGTCCAAATGAACCAGGAAGCGAATAATGAAAAAATTCAGGTAGGGAAAAACCTAACCTATATGCCAGTTTCAAGGTTAATACCTATTAAAACGGATTGATATGATGAACACATGTCAAAGAAAAATGTTTCCAAGATCTTTCATATAAGGCCAATAACACTCATCCAGAAGTTAATAGATCCAATATAGATAGAAACTTTGGAAAATAACAGGTGCTACTGAATACAAAGTTGAAAAAAATATCCTGGACTATACAATATGTACAAGGTACCACACAACCTTATGGCTCATGTGTGGTAGTATTTTAGGTAGAGCCTGCTACTAGGATTTGACCAAGAGTCTCTTTGATAATCAACCTGGAAAGCCTCCCGAAAAGGAAGAAAAGACAAATCATGGTGTAAGTATTCCCATGGTATAAAAACCGTAGTCATGGCTTCAAGGATAGCCTCATCCAAAGGAAATTCAAAATCCAAGAAAGCTCAGAAACGAGGAGGTTCTACAGTCCCAAAGGGAGAACAAAATTGACTATATTCCATATGATGTTGTATTTTTTGGTCATGGTCGATAGAGTCTATCAGCGAAGAATGACAAACACAAGGGCTTGAGGATCTACAAACAATGATATAAGACTCAAAAGGAAACTCAATATCACTTGGACCAAGAGGGGGAAGCGAGGGATCCCATGCCCCCATTGGATAAACGAATGGATAAATTATTGAGAAAAAGTCTCGAGAAGGAAAACATGAGTGAACAAGTTCCTGCTCAGGAGAAATTGAACATCGAGGATAAGATGCCACACAATTTACCTGTGGTGGGGTAGAGTCTACATGGATACTAGGAACATATAAAGGGGCATCCTGAACTAATGTAGAATTAGGATGGTGATTATCATATGTAAGCTAGTCAATAGTGAAAATACTTCCATTGTGAGGGGAATGCATCACCTAGAAGAGCGTATACATCACAACATTCATAACATATACATAATCATGGACGAGAAGCATATTTAAATCTAACTAGCCCTGTACCACTATAAGATCGACACATAAAGTCTTCCCACCTAACGAGATAGGAAACTGAGGAAGAATCCCCAAATATTCACTAGGAAATCTGTCAAAAGACAACAACTCATGCAAAGAAGACACAAGCTTGGGATATCCCAAGGCTTTCCAAGCCAAGGATGATAAAATACTTGTAGAGGCTCCTTCATCTACAATACATTGATAAATGTTTTTTGAATTAAATTCAACCTTTATTTGAAAAGGTTTAGAATAAGGAAGGTGATGCTCAGCAAGGTCATTCCAATTAAAGGAAACCATCCTAGGACTTGGAGGGGGTGTGCTCAAAGTGAGCAGAATTCCCCCTTGTTATGAAAGTACTAAACTAGAAATGTTAAGAACATAGTCAGTAGACACATCACTCCCCAAGAGAAGAGTGGGATCAACCGAATATTGCATCGACGTGACAACTTTGTTAGACTCAACATTCTCTAAGAGAAGAGTGGGATCAGCCAAAGATTGCATCGTTGTGACCAATTTGGTAGACTTGAAACTCTCCAAGAGAAGAGTGAGATCAACTAAAGTTTGCATCGGCGTGACCACTTTGTCAACCATTGGCTTAATAGGCTATGAGAAAACATGGTCTAAAGGTGCATCACCCCCCAAAAGAGGAGTGGGATTAGCCCAAGATTGCATTGGCATGACCATTTTCTCAATCACTTGTTGAATAGGCTGTGAGGAAACCTCAAAAGAATAAGAATCACAAGATATTGTAGATAGGGACCACAATCTTCGTGCTTCTGGAAGGCCAGGGCATAAATGATTAAGGTGATATCCCTTGAAAATCCTACAAGGGAACTTAGTCTTGCATCTTGTTTGTCTAGGTTTCTTAATAGAAACAATGCCCCAAACATGACTAGCAGTGGATGGTTTATTGTTTTCAACTTGAGTAGCAGAGGTTGTTGACAACTCTCCAACATGACTAGAAGAGGTTGGTTGTTGAATTCCAATATGACTCCCAGGGACTAGGCTCATTCCCCCAACATGAGTTGCAGTGGTTGGTTGCACATTTCCAACACGACTTGTAGAGGTTGGTGATTGGTCTATAACATGGCTCGTAGAGGCTATAGGCCTATCACCAGTATGACTAGCATGAATCGACTTTTTCCCCAGGCATGAATTGCAGAGGCTGGGTGTTGGTCTTCAATATGACTTGCAGGGGTTGATGACCCATCTCCAACATGACTCGTAGAGGTTGGTGATTTCTTCTTCCTATTCTTCCTCTTTCTATTACATTTATACTTTCGGTTACTAGTAGCTATACTTTCACCAGAGAAGGTAGAAGGAGGAGGATAAGACTTTGTTGACAAAGGAACATCAACATGATTCCCATGACATAAGGTGCTTAACTAAGAATTGTCAAGAGAATTTGGGACATTTGGAATGGTACCCAACCAATCCAGTAGTCCCACATTCAACCTAGGAATGTACAATGTGGCCATCAAAGGGACACCAACATTTCTGAAGAGAGGAAAAGCACAACAATCCCTCAAGCCAGTGCATATCTTATGCACAGGTTCTTCCTTTATGGGATCATTCAAGTCCGTAAAAGTTTCACACACTAAATATATCAAGCCAGTGGTATAAAAACAATGCCTATAAAGAGGAGGCTCCACGCTTCTAAGAGGAAGATAAAAAAATCCTCACGACCGATAGAGTGGGCAGTCTACCACCTTATTTCATAGACCCAAAGAATTTATTGAGTAAATCACTATGGAAAAATAGGGAGAACATAGCACACCACTAAGAATAAAAGCCTAAAAATATACAAACAAAACAAACTACCCTTCTGAATTATTCTGACCCAAGGAGATGAAGTCTTGATCGCATAAACAACTGACTAGGAGAAGCAGTTACCCAGACTTCCAACTGACAGTCCCTTCGAGTGTCTCCCAGAAAATATAGATTATGCCTTAGGTACCATGATACACCCCTCAAATTCATCTATATGTCAATGTATATAATGGCATCTAGGCCACCAACCTATAATCAACAACCAGTGGGGGTACAATTGACAGTCGTGCAAATGTATGGGTAGGGTAGCTAAGACCGAAGATCCTCCTCATGCCTGAAAAAAAATAGGGAGAGAATCACTCTTAGAGTACCTTGGATGGATCCAAGTGTCTTAGAGGTCTGACACATGTCAGGCCAATAACTCTACAAGATTCACCCTCACTACACACTCTCCCAAACACTTTGTCAGGATCATGAGTGGATATCTCTGTCACCGTCCTCCACATGGCCTCATGTTTGAATCCTGTGTTAGAGGAGCTTCGTGGATTGAGTAATTGCAAGGTGGATTTTTCCCACACTAGAAAAAACACCTAAGTTACCTTTTGGTTGGCCTTGGAGAATTTACCTCTCCACACCTAATTTAAGGCCCTATCCTAAGCTATTGGTGAACCCTAGAAAAAGTGTTATTAATATATTTTAGATTAGTGTGTTTGTTTTAGGATCTTTTTTTACTCAAGGAACGAAAGTGCAACTTATGTTGTTTAATACTCTTGTGAAAAATAAACTAATTAGAACACTTGCAAGGAAGACTTTACACTAATTCTACAAATGAAAAAGAGCTTCAAGTAAAAAGCATGAACAATCCTTAAAAAACAAAGATGCAATATTTTCTCCTTTCCATGCAAAATGCATAATGCAACTTTCGAGTGAAGAAAAAGAGAAAATGAAAGGATTTCATTTCTCATTTTCTCTTTTGAAATGCTTTCAAGATGAGAAGAAAACAAAACACTATGCTAATTCTTTTTCTTTTTCAAATAATAATGCAAAGCAAATGCAAAGAAATAAGGAGATCTAAACAACTAAGTTGTTTTTTTTTCTTCTCCCAATTAAAGAAAAACTAATAAAAGATGCTAAAAGAAAGTGCAAAATACATGATTCATGCCCCCCCTCATACATGAGGATTTTGTTGTTCAAAATACAACTCATTTTTCTAAAAAAATGAAGCTAAAAATAAGCCAAAAATTCTAGGAAACATAGACAAACAAGAGGATTTCCCTTTTTTATTTCATAAAAAATCTGATCCTGCAATCCGTCTCAACCCAAAACAAAAAAGGCTTTTGGAACCCAGGAAGACATGGAAACCACAAGTTTCTAGAAAGAAAAGGAAAATATTTTGAAATAAAATTTCCAAAATCACAGAAACATGTGTTATGCACATGCAGGCTGTGTATGTACATGAGTTGTATATAATGCATTACATGTATATACATGTGTTGTATAGAGAACAAGGGGCATACACCTTTGTAAATTTAAAATAAAAAAAGGAAAAAAATTGGACAAACAACTTGGGCAAGGGAAGCTGGTAGGCACCTGGAAGGTGACCAAAGACCCAATGTGACTCAGAACACTCAGAAAACTCAGAAAGAAACATAAAATCAAATCTAACCAAGATCTTCCACTAAGACCCTAAAGAAAATCCCTAATGGAGTCGCCAATTCTTCTAGCGAGGAAAATACCCCTAATACTATACTGGGTCGAAGTATAGGGAGAGCATTGATCTCCCTTAAAAATAATCCTATTTCTAAACTACCCCAAACAATCTTATCTTAAAAGATAAGATAATGAAAAGAGGGTGTACCTTAGGTCCTTTCGGTTGGTGTAGTCCTCCTTCTCCTTTGTATCTTCTTAGACTGTTGGTATCCTCCCAAAGATGACCCGCAAAAAAATTAGACAACAAAGCTACAAGATATTCTATCTCTACTAATTAGTGTTAGGGTTCATATACAAATGTGAATGCATTAATCAAATAAGTACAAAAACACAATATTTGGGACAAAAACATAATTATTTTATTTAGATGTGAAGATTACAAAAGTTACAGCCTTCTTGTTGGTAGGCACTCCACGAACCTGGTCTGGGCTCCTCTTACTATTGCTCCAAGTGCATCATTCCTATAATACCTCTCAAAATCAACCGATCTCCTTGGGAAGTAGGGAAGGTATTGTATAGGGAGAGGGATGGAGGGGGAATGATGAGGCCAAATCTCATAAAGGGATGCAAAGCTTGGGCTAAAATGGGAAGGTGTTTTGGCAGAGTTTCTTTGTTCTAATGATTGATGTTGGAATGGGACCTTAAGACATCTTTTTATATGATAAAACGATAGTCATTCGGTTTGGGGATGGGATACAGTGGGTGAAATGGTTGGGAAACCCTCGATAGCTAGTAAACTATGCCGAATTCCTTGCAAATTTTTATTTTTTGCAACTTTTAGAGGTAAATGGGGGTTGTTTAGTATGCATATAGTGTATGTACGTGGGTTGTATTTTATGCAACTAGCATGTGTATGCGGACAATAGTGTAGTAGGGTGCATACATGCTCCAAAAAATTGTTTTTTAAGAGAGAGTATCAACAATAATTTGACAAATTTTGTAAGTATAAAGGCCAATGCCATGTATACATAGGTAGGGCATTTTTGGGCTATAACACTCTATGGTATAAACTAATTTTAATAATCACAACGTTGTGAAATCATAATAGATAAGAAAATTTAAACACATAAGAAGTTAGAAGGGTTTCATAGTAGGCCCAGGGGCCTACTATGCATGCCATATAAACTAATATATCAAACATGGTAATAGACTACAATATTGAGAAATCCATGCCCAATTTAGAGAAAAGACTCACAAACAAATTGCAGATAATAAAACACTAAAATATGAGACATATTCCTTAAGTGCTACCTCCTTCATAGTCTCTTACCTAATCTCCTCTAATTGTATCTAGTTCATTTTCATTTGAACCACTTTGACAGTCATGTTGCATAGTTTTTGTTTTTGTTTAGCTAATATATTCATCCAATACCCATTTTTTACCCTTCCTTGATATTTTTGAATGCCATTATGTACAAGAATTTCTACCTTTATATTGTTCCCATGTTTCATACTTTTTCCTTATACGCGCATCCCTTTTCCATTCTTCAATAGATTCTTGAGTAGTAGAGTCTATTGCTTGAGGAAATCTTGATACTATGAATCTATAAAACCATTGAAAAATTTGAACAAGTGGATTTGAAAGAGTTGAGCCACCTCCATGTTGAGTACTTTTATGATATGCTACCCTTACCTGCTTATGAGACTTCTCCATTCCTTGGGTATTCCAAATTCTTAAGATACCATACTCCTTAGAAAAGCATGGTCCAAGAGCATAAAGTATGTTCTTCCAACATAAAAACGATAAATTAAATTTGGTAATAATAAAATGACACAATAAAAAGTCATGAACATGATGCACGGAGAAGTCTTGAACATGAATCCTACCATGTAATGCATGATCTCATTTTCTCCTCATTCCCTAATAATTTATTTTGTAAAATGTGTAAGTGCTTTACTAAAATCCATATCATCCCCTTTTTCAAATTTCTCCTGGTCCATTAATGGAAACAAAGAAGAAAGTGCCATCCAAACTTTTTCCTTTCTTAATGTAGATCTATCATTATCAATATGATCATCCTCTACATCAATAAGATCCTTATATATTCCCCACTAAACGTTTCCTGATGATTTGACATCTGCAATAAAGTGTCATTCTTTAACCCCGCACATGGATGGTCTAGAAGGAACATTACCTTGAGCCCAAGACAAGTTTGTATCTTTGCAATTTTTTACATTACCTTGATGTAAACTAGCATTATAAAGATCCTTCTCAATTGCTTCAATTGACTTTTGAGAAAAAAAATTGTGGCCTCTTATTCCAAGAAAATAGAATGGAAAAATACACTAATTTATCAAAAATTCTTACGAATGCATGGAGTGTACATATATGTACTCTTGTAAGTGGTATATAGGTAGTATGGGATCCATATTTTTATCCATCTCATCCCAATTTAGAATGATGTCTTGTTGAAAAGTCATAATCCCATTTGATCACCCATGACTTGATAATTTTTCTTTCTTACTTGTGTGCATACAATAAATGTAACTATGTTTTGCATTAACACCATATCCAACATTGTACATTCACTTAAATGGTTTTAAATCACCTACTAGATTCCATTCAACTTCATATGAACCATAACCAACAACATCAAGTTTTTACCCCATTCTATGCGAGGAAATTATTGTGGGTATTTAAGTTTGATGAAAAACTGATTTTAAGGTTTCATGAGACTCCTTAGAAATGAGAAAAAGTCCCATCCACCATATGTCATTATCATATTGGACAGAGAAATAGTTTCCATCAGTTACCTCAATATTAGGATCCATGACCCTATTCATTAATGTGACTGAAACTCTTTCATATTTTTTTATTATTAATGAGTTCCATCTCATCCAAATTTATGACAAAAACCAATTTTCCATGTGCTTCATCCATAGAAATGTCATAAAATATCACCATAGCTAACAAGGTTTTCTCTATATCTAACCATGTGTTGTTCTTTGGATTTAATATAAAAATTTCATTTGGAATATGTTTCTTTCCAAACAGACTTTATTTTATCTCCTTGCTTGCTTCTATATGATACATGTCACCCATGAAGTTAACGATTTTTCTATTACTTCTTGCACAAACATTTGATATATGAAAAGGACAAGGAATGACAACTTAAGTGATTCCTACATCTACCATTCCTTCTCATAATCATTTAAAGAGTGTGTTAAGCCCTAATATTGGCTCATTACCCCTTAATTGGGGCATATTATATTAGTAATGTTATTTTATTTATGTTGACTTTAGGCCAATAGTTGTAATTATACCTCCTAGTCTCCTATATATACCAAGGAGACATTTTCATTTTGAATCATCTTGTACTTGAACATTTAAGTGGGTTAAAAGGAGGTTGCCCCCTTGATGAGGCTTATTATGTAAAATTATCTCTTTTCCAAGGCATTGAGTACTTTTTCTGAGGCTTTTCTATGATATATTGATATTTGGTTCTTAACATATGGTATCAGAGCTCAAGGTCTCGGGGTTTCGCTGCTACATCTAAGACACCTTGGAATTTTTGATATAACTTTTTTTCTACAACATTTCAGAAGGAATAGATTTGAGGATATTTAGTAGATGGATAAAGGTACATTGGGTTCAAAATTAAACTCTTGAGGCCTTATACTTTAGGAGATACATACTATACAAGATAGGGTTCTGGAATCATCCTGAAATGATTCATTGTGGAATTTTCGCTATAAAAACTTTTCTGTAACGTTTCAAACCCTGAAACCTGGAGGATATTTAGAAAAATCGGTAAGGTATCTGTGGTGAAATGTTCAACTTCTGGGTCATCTTAAATTTTTATATACACCTTGTGTAAGATAGGGTATCGGACTAGTCCTATTGACTAGTCTCAAGAAGGTGTTCTAGGTAAAAAAATCATAACTTATTCCTAGAGTATCCAAATTGAGTGGGATTGGTTTCATTGGATCTTGAACAATATGTAGTATTTCTTGTGTGAGTTTCATAATTTTATATCAATTATTTGGTTTGGGGCATGCTATATAAGTGAGATCTCCTGGAAAGGCCAAAAATCAGCAAGTTGTGGAGAAGTTACTGTAAATTCCACTTGGCACATCCAATTTTGATCAGACCTATGGCATTGAAGAGAAGAAATATTATAGAACTACATAAAATAAATTTCCATACCCATAAAGTCCGAAACATGGGAGATACAATAGAAGAAAAATTGTCTAGCAGAACCACCTCAAAATCAAGGTTCAAAAGTGATAATTGTCCAACATGCCACCCAAAAAGGGAAGTTCTACACAAAATAAACCTCCAGAAAATCCTACTTGGATTCTTGATGAAGGTGAAAAAATGTGTAGGGACATAAATGATTTACAAAAGAAGATAGTAACAAAAGAGGAACTATAAGAGATGATGGAGGGTTTAAAAGGGGAGATCATGGAAGTATTGATAAATTTCATAACAGAGAAGACACCTGAAAGTGAAAATGCATCCCATGAAATTCATGATGAGGACAAAAGGAAGGCGAATCAAGAATGAAGAAAGTCCAACTTTGGTTTGAAGACCAACCACGTTCCTAAGATTGATATGAGGAAGTTTGATGGCAAGGACCCAATCAGATGGATACTTCAGATGGAGCAATTCTTTGATATCCATAATGTGCCACATACAGAAAAGGTACGAATTGCTTCTTTATATTTAGAACCTAATCAATTTCTATGGTATTGTTGGCTTTGTTCTCGCAAATCACTCGTCACTTGGACAATTTTCATGGAAGAAATGATAGCACACTATGAGGATACAAGGAGCAATATATTCTTTAGCCAATTGATAAATCTCAAGCAAAAGGGTTCAGTTACCGAGCACATTGAGAACTTCCAAAGATTGAATATAAAGGTAACCTATATTCCAGATGAGCACTTGATTGGTGTATTCATAGGAACTTTAAAGGATAACATTCAACATGAGGATCACCTTCGGGAACCCAAATCATTGGAGAATGCATTTAAGGTGGTAAGAAATGTTGAAAGTAAAAATATGGCTATGGCTACTAGAAGGAACAATCCTAACATCTATAGAGAGAAAAATGCTCCTTCTTCTAAAACACCTCAACCTACAAGGTTCACACCTCAACAATTGGAGGAAACAAAAGAAAAAGGTTTATGCTTTAATTGTGATAGAAAGTACAGTAAGGGACATAAGTGTGGTGAGAAGAAATTATTCTACATAGATTGTGAAGAGGAAGAAGAAGAAGAACAAGAACCATCTCAAGATGAAAACAAAGAAGCAATTTTGTTTGAAGAGTTGACTCCCACAATATCATGTAATGCATTGGATGGAATTAGCACTCCTCAAACCCTCAAGATCGAAGGATACATCAAAAAGAAAAAGGTAATAGTCCTAATTGATTATGGCAGTACTCATACTTTCATTCATATAAATTAGCCAAAGATCTCAATTGCTTTGTATATCTGGCGCCAGAGTTTCAAGTAATGATTGCATATGGAGGAACTATCAATTACTCAGGAAAATGCAATAAGATCAATCTTACTATGGGGGAATATGTAATGAATAGTCCAATGGTTTCTATACCCACTGCTGGTGCAGATGTTGTACTAGGAATCCAATGGTTACAATCATTAGGAACAATGGATTTTAATTTTCAAGAACTTTTCATGAAATTTTCATTGGAAGGAAAATAAATTGAGTTAAGAGGTATCACAGGGAAACCCGGTAAGGTGATAAGATCTAACGGCATGACAAAATTATTGAAAAAGGGGCATCAAGGTGTTATTGCACAACTATGCTCATTATATGTTCAAACATCTAAGACATCTATTCCTCAAGATCTCCAAAGGATCATTGATAATCATTCCAAAGTATTTGAAGATATTCCCAAAGGTCTTCCACCCACTCGAAATCATGATCATGAAATTCACCTAATTCTTGAGAGTGTTCCTCCTAAAATCAGGCCATACATATACCCTTATGCCTAGAAGAGTGAAATTGAGCACATGGTTGAAGAAATGTTAGAGGATGGCATTATTAGACCTAGCTAAAGTTCTTACTCTGCACCAGTGGTAATGGTATTCAAGAAAGATAACTCATGGTGTATGTGTCCAGATTATAGAGAGCTCAACAAGATCACTATTAAAGATAAGTTTCCCATTCCCTATCATTGATTAATTGTTAGATGAACTACATGGAGAAATCTATTTCACAAAATTGGATCTCTGTTCCAGGTATCATCAGATCATAATAAAGGAAGAAGATATCCCAAAAACAACATTTTGAACTCATGAAGTCCATTATGAATTTTTGGTCATGCCTTTTGGTCTTACAAATGCACCTTCCACATTCCAAGGGTTGATGAATTCCATTTTCAAGCACTTCCTTAGAAAATTTGTGTTATTATTTTTTGATGATATACTAATCTATAGAAAGTCTTGGGAGGATCATGTGTGACATGTTGACAAGGTGCTACAACTACTAAAGGAGCAACAACTATATGCCAAACCATCCTAATTTTTCTTTGGAGTAAAGTTGGTAGAGTATTTGTGTCATATTGTATCTCATGAAGGTGTCAAGGTAGACCCTAAAAATATTAAGGCCATGATGGACTGGCCAATTCCCAAAACATTGAAGAATCTTAGAGGATTTTTGGGTTTGAGAGGTTACTACCGCAAGTTTGTTTGGAACTATGGAAGAATATTAGCACCTTTAATGACACTAACTAAGAAGAATGCATTTTCATGGACTCCAGAGGCAACTAAATCTTTTGAACAACTTAAAGAGGTGATGTGTAAATCTCATGTCTTGACCACTCCAAACTTCACAAAAACCTTTATTGTGGAATGTGATGCCTCGGGAAATGGAATTGGTGTTGTCCTAATGCAAGAAGGAAGGCCCTTGGCTTTTGAAAGTCGACCACTCAAGGGAAAGGACTTACACAAACCCATTTATGAGAAGGAAATGATGGAAATACTACATGCATTGAAGAAATGGCATCCTTACCTAATAGGTAGGCACCTCAAGGTAAAAACATATCATGATAGTCTTAAATATTTCTTGGAACAAAGACTATCTTCAGAAGAAAAACAAAAATGGGTGACCAAGATATTGGGTTATGATTTTGAAATCGTCTATAAAAGGGGTAAGCAAAATGTTGTGGTAGATGCACTCTCAAGAAAGGATGAAGATGTTGAGGCCTTTCTTTGTGCTATCTCGATCATCCAACCTGATTGGATAATATAACCAAGGGTTGAATGGAAGAATGACGAAAAAGTGTGGAATCTCATTCAAAGGTTGCAACAGGATTCCAGTGCATCAGATACATTTACATGGAAAAATGATTACCTATGGTACAAAGATCGCTTATATTTATGTAAGAACTCCCAAATAAAACAAAAGGTACTATTGGAATTGCACACCTCTCCAGTAGGAGGGCACTCGGGATTTTTGAAAACCTACCATAGAGTCAAGAAGGATTTTTTTGGAGATGGCCTTAAAACTGATGTTCAAAGGTTTGTAGAAAAATGTTTGGTTTGACAACAAAATAATGTGGAAACAATTAAGACCCCAGGTCTTTTACAACCATTATCCATCCAAAGTTAGTGTTGTGAGGAGGTTTCCATGGATTTCACCACAGGGTTACCAAAGTATGAAGGAAAGAGTGTAATCATGGTGATTGTTGATAGAATGATCAAGTACACACACTTTTGTGCACTCTCTCATCCATTCAAAGATAGTACAGTTGCCACCGCATTCATGGAGACAGTTCAAAAGCTACATGGAAGCCCAAAGATTATTGTAAGTGACAGAGATCCCATCTTCACTGGCAGTTTTTGGAAAGAAACATTTTCTTGTTTGGGTACTCAATTGGCTCATAGCTCATCCTATCATCCTCAATCTGATGGACAAACCGAGATAGGGAACAAATGTCTAGAAGGCTACCTTCGTTTCTTTGTCTCTGATAAACAAACACAATGGTTCAAATGGTTACCCTTGATAGAATGGTGGTATAACACTTCCTTTTATACTACAACAAAAATGACACCATTTATGGCAATTTATGGATACCACCCTCCTTTCATCACTTCTTCTCTAAAATAAAAATCTAAGGTTCAAGAAGTGGAAGATAACATCGAGAATCAACAAAAAGTTCTCCAAATCTTAAAGGACAACCTGACCATGGCACAAAATCACATGAAACAACAAGCAGATCAACATCGTAGTGAAAGAAGTTTTGAAGTAGGGGATTGGGTGTTTTTAAGACTACAACCATACAAACATATGTCCCTC
>ML778738.1:317331-334163 GCA_009831015.1 Picea engelmannii
AAGAATCTTGTTATGCATTCCAAGACCAAGCACATTCCCATCAAATATCATTTCTTACGAGAACAGGTGCTTGAGCAGAAGGTGAAATTGGAGTATGTTACCTCCAAAGAACAAGTGGCTGATATCTTTACCAAGCCTCTACCTAGAGAAGCGTTCGAATATCTTCGACAAAAACTGGGAGTCGTCTCTGCCATGCAGAGGATCCGGTCTAATTAAGTACAAACATTTCAATTGGTTGATGCACTGGCTAAGGGGGAGCTTATTCAGCAGATACAACATGGTTTCAGGGGGAGCATGGTACTGTCCACTCTTTTCCATTGATGTCAAAGGGGGAGAAAGGAGTCAAGTTTGAAATGTTTCGGGAACAGAGTGTTGAGTCTGAATTGTTACCATCAATGCCAAAGGGGGAGATTGTTGGAAAATATTGAACAAGCAACGATGATGGTTGTTGTCATTGATGGCAACAACGGAGATGGAAGGATATGAAGGATAAAACCCCTTGGGGATTCGGACGTAAGAGCTCAGGAGGTACAACATTGAAGAAAACACGCGCAGCAAGAGATTACAGAGAAGAAGGAAGACAGAGATCCAGTGACCGTTGGATTCCATTCAAATTTCCCGAAAGATCGACAACCGTCAGATCTGCAAAAGTTGCGAAGGAGATAAGTCATCGGAGATTCGGGGATCGAGATTTTATAATGTCCAATTCACTTGACATCGAAAACTTTGAAATCGCGATACGCAATTTCACGATTTGATCGCAGCCGTTAAAGCCAAGGTGAATTCCCGACGAGATCTGGACCGTCTATTCGTGTGGGCGCGTGGCAGCCTGGAGGCCCCATCGAAGAATCGGGGATCGAGACTTTGAAATGTCCATTTCACTCGACAACGAAAACCCCGAAATCGCGATATTCGATTTCGCGATTTGATCATAGCCATTAAATCAAGCAGTGATCGGGACCATCCACGTGTAAACAGGGGGCTTCATCGGAGAATCAGGAATCGGAGTTTCACGAGTCTCGTGAACAATGACAACAAAAACCTCGAAATCGCGATATGCGATTTCACGATGTAATCGCAGCCGTTGAGCCAAGATTGCATCTGAACCGTTGATTCAACCCACGAAAGCACACCAGGTCAGCAAAGGGACACATGGCACAACTAGGGAATGACAGGTGTCGGGTAGATTCAACACTTCAGGCACATGAAAGTCATGATTTAGAGTGACACGTGGCAAGATCTAACACATGTCAAACCAGTGTGACGTCAGTAGAGGCATCGATGATCGGGACCGTCCATCTGAGGGACAGGTGTCTAAGATCAAGGCACCGTCGGCATATCGGACATCAGGAAATCGGAGTTCCTGAGGTTGAAGGAAACGAGAGATCGAAAGTCCTGAAATCCCGAAGGTATCGAGACCGTCCATTTGAGGGACAGGTGTCAGAAATCAGGAGCGAGTCGGCATATTGGAAATCAGGATATCGGAGATCCCGGGCAAAAATTTTTTGTGCATTTCGAAATCGCGATCCGCGAAATCCCGATGAGTGGGGTACAACTGTCAGCACAACAGCGAAGGAGGACAGAGGCGTAGTAGAGGCCAGCTGTTAGCATACAAATGGAGGGTCGGGATTTGGACAATCAGGAATCACCGAGTGAATGCATTGATGCATCACAAACCCCGTAGCCCCGACGGGGTTAGGTTGTGATCATGGGTAATGGTCATATGGACCATTGTGTAGCTGGATGGGGCTAAAGCTCGGTAAATCGGGGATCGGGAATCCTGGAGGCATGTACATCGTGACATCGAAAACACCGAAACCCCGATGAACAGATTGACCGAGGTCATGTGTTGACGGTCTTATGGGGCCAAGGCCTATAGCCAACAGGGATAGCATATGGAATGCCGAACCCGATTCGGAAATGCGCGCGTAAGTTTAATTCAAAATCTAAATAGGATCCCGATTTCCTCCGGGTATTAAATATGGGACCCGATGAGCGTTGAACGGGTTCTGGACCAATGGGCATAAGAAGGAGTCGATGCTCTTCCTACAGGTGATTGCGGTCAGAGGCAAAGGAGGACGGTGATAGGTTGCAGAGGTCCTTTTGTAGAATGCAGAGGCCATTTTCTGACAGTAAGGATAGCTACTGGCGGGTGAGGTCATTTGTGCAGGCAACATGGAAGATTTGAAGAAAGAGGAACCTCCTTGTGGCAGTTGGGCGGCAGATCTACATTGACAGAGAGATCTCAGCTGTGGGTTCAACAAACACGAGTTCAGAAGCATTATCTCCAGGTTTATTGATTTGTTTAATATGTGTCCTTTGGTAACTACCTGACAGTCTGTAGATCTGTGTTTACTCTTGAGATAATTTCTGTAACTATCATAACCACTAGATGAAACTGCCTGATCCAGTGTGAAAATTAATGAAACGTGGTCAGCAGTGAGTATGAGGGTTAAACTCTTCAGTAGTAGCATTCTACCAGTAGAAACTGGTGCTATCTTCAGGGGGTTGAAGCTCCCTTCCAGGAAAGGCTGGTAAACGAGAGAAGGTTGTAGCCTTCTACAGGTAGAAGCCTGTGTACTAGTATGAGTCTTCACTAGTACATTGTTGTAGAATGTTTTCGTAATAATAATCATTGAAGACAGAGACAACAACAGCGGTGGTTTTCTCCCTATTTGGGTTTCCACCTTAAATCCTGGTGTTCATGTGTCCTATTCATCTGTGTTAGTTTATTTTGTTGAATTACTGTTTAAAAGACATCTGATGAATGAAGAAATCCATAATATGATCCCAGGATGCACTACTTCTTTCATAAGAATATACAATAACTGGTCTCTATAAAGTAGACTAAGATTTTTCAGTGGTAGAAAAGTGAAAAATTGTTAATAGCTCAAAATACTGATTCACCCCCCCTCTCAGTACTTTTCCAACACTGATAGAGTTTGAGCAAGAGATGATTGATGGAAACCATGCAAAAAATCCTCAAGAGTATGAAATTGAGCCAAAGGGGGCTGACGTAAGAATGTAACATCCTCCTCCTCGTTATGACAACAACTCTTTAACAGGTGAAAACTTTTTTTTTTTTGTTTAAGGTATGTGCACGCGTGTAAAAAGGAATAGACACACTTGACTCTACGTCGCCACCCGACAACCAACAAGACACAACCACGATGAACACAACAAGAAGGCTTGTGGCGCACAATAGGTAACTGCAAGCATTAAACGACTATAGACATAAGGAAGAATCCATAATGGTATATGGTACTATTTCTGCACAGGAAAGTAGGGCGTTTAATCTTAGTCCTCTGCTCCAGAGAGAGAGAAGGTCAGATAGGCTCTTGGCCAACTGCTCAGGCAGAAACTAGTAACCCGACGATGAACAAGACTCAAGCAAGATGAACACAGCAAGACAACATACGATGTACAACAGTAACAACATGCTTTTAATGACGATCAAACGAAAATAAGTAAGACTGACTACCCGCCCGTCCTACCCAGCAATGGTTAGGACCTCTAAGACACATAATCAACGCTCAAGCCCAGGTTCCCATCGATTTTAACAATTTAAGGTCTCAGGGCTAGAAACTATTCTGAGGAACATGGGGGTGTCTACATCCCGCCCGACACAAGTAGACCATGCAAAGCAAGACAACCAAGTACTACAAAATCAAGGGGCAACCACGACCCCTACGGAAGACGCAAGTCAGAAGGATTCTGACAACGACCAACCACTAGGGAGACTGAACGACATTAAATACAAACCTTTTACTCCATTGACTTCTATTAAACGATGAGTTACCACTCGGCCTTAATAATGTACAATTAGCTAGCTACAATCCTCGTTTACTAAATCAAAATAACTTATGGAACTTAGTTCAAGACATTACATTGTATCTGTTATCAATGATAATGAAATTCAACATCGTTACTGTACAATAATAACCACATCACATTTTTTATTTCACTAAATAAATAAGTGCAACCAACTTGCACCTTTTATGTTATTTATCGCAATCACTTTAACATTTCCATAAAACAAATAACATAGAATCTTAACCTTACCATAAATGTTAGAATTAACCTTAAACATTACATTACATTAACCATTCCCTAACCATCAACATCAATATTGAGTGTTTCATTACATCATCATTACCATAAGGTGGTGACCACAATAACATTAACATTTCCATGGATATTAGCATTAACCTAACCATTAAACTCAGGACACTTTTATCAAGGAAAATGAATGGTTAAAAACTTGTCAATCAAAGCGAAACTTAACCGGTAATTTAAGGAAATGTTATGAAATCAAATATCTCATTCATTGATTTAAAAGGAATAGTTGTGACTTATCATCCAAGAAAAAGTTAACGTCTATCTAATTCAGAGCGCCATAATAACGCCACCTATTAAAATCAATGACTCGTTCCTTACTTATAACCACATAATGAAAAGACGTAAATCATTATTTAAGAAAAAATTAACATTAGTCCCAAATGATAATTCGATAATTAACCGTTCTTCTAAAATCCTTTACCTATTCGTTAGTTATACTCAGATGTTGAATCATTGTGAATTATCCGTTTAAGATAAGGTTAAAATTAACTTCAAGAGTCATTTTTAATAGAATGCCAGTAAGCAGGGATCAACAATTAACTGAACGACGCAATAAATAAGAACTTTTAAGCAAGGGTAAGCTGCATTAAATTTGTTGTAATGGAATGAGAATAAATTAGCATATAACTCGTTCATAAGGCATGGGAAGGACGTTCAACAGGCTCATATTAGATTATAAAATTTTCTTCGCATTAAACATGGAACGCCACCTGATAAAACGCAGTAACAAACGCACACTACTGTACACAACGCAGTAAAAAAACACAGTAATAAAAACGCTCACAGTTGTAAGAACCAGGAAAACTCGAGCAGACCCAGGCATTAAATTCAGCATTCAAAACAACACACAACACCGAAAAAATCGAATCCCCAAAATCAAGCCATCTATCTGCCTCGAAACGGTCAGGGATTGCTGTCGAGCTTCTAGATGGAGGATAAACCAGGCGTTTAGAATAGAAATATAAAAAAAACAGTAAGGCAACCAAATCGCAGAGTATAAAAATTATGGCTTAGGTTTGGTAATTTACTTTTCACAGCGCCCAAATCGTAGTTTCCAGCAAGCATTCTAATGTGTAGAATTTGGGCGGATTCTAACAATTCATTGATAACCAGAGCTAAAAGAAGGAAAACTACTTCAATACAAAATTCGTGGTCTGTGGGAATAGAACCAACGACCACATGGTTAAAGCCACGTTCTCTACGCTGAGCTAAGGAAGCTGGATAATAGTCATGATAAAAAAAACCGCCCTCCCCAGTCAGAAGTAAACGCCCACAGTCACAATATTTCCCATATTATAACAACGTCGTCAGAAATACAATGCCCACAGCAAGATGTAATGCCCACAGAAAGTAAATACACCAACATAAAGTAAAAACGCCCCCGGAAATGTAGAAACGACATGGATGAATGGTTAAAACACCCTCAGTGAAATTGAATGCCCACAGAGAAAATAAAAACGTAGAGATATATTCAAATTGCGGAGACACCATTCGATTGCTAGGCGAAGAGGAAAAATGTAGTTGATTAAAGGAGGACCAATCGGCATAAAACACTAGATAGTTCATGGTTGGGGGCTGCAAGGGTTTGGGCGCATCAATCTAAGGGTAACTTAAAATAAAAAGTTAAAAAAAAAACGCAGGCCTTCACATACTCTTAGGTAGAGCAAAAACCACATAAATAACGCAGGGAATTTAATCCAAAATCGCAGAGGAATTCCACCATAAAAACGCAGGAATTTATATTATAAAAACCTAGAGAATATCATTGTAAAAACGCAGGGTAATCCACTAATTTGCTAACCTGACAACAACAAATTTTTTTTGTCTCGAAGTTAAATCTCAAGCACGAGGGCAATCGCAGGCAATCATAAAATTGTAAGGCATGGGAGGAGAATGCATAGGTCCAAGGAAGGTCACAGAAATCAATCAACCATCATTCAGCCAAGCTACAAAATTTTAGCCATGAAACTCAATCCGTTTACGCATTTAAAACACATGCAGATATAACCATATATTCAAATGCTTTCTACTCTACTAGAAATAAAAATCATAACGTTGCCTTTCGCCCACTTTGGATGACGTTTTGCGCTCCGTGCCACGTCCCGCGCTCCATGTCGCTCCCACTCGTCGACCGTAGAGACCTCACCGGTACCTCCTAGCCAATCTCTAGTGGTACTCTACTTCCCCCTTAGCCCCCCGAGCTGCAAAGGGGCCACACAAATCCAGAAGGTAAGTCTAGCTTCCCAGCTCGCCTCGCAAGGCCGAGCTACCACCCATATTCAAGCTGAGAAATTCCCAACTCCTCACAAGCAATCAGTCAAGTCACAATTCGGCAACGTAACACTACGCTAATAACCGATCCCTTTCCTCATCATCTTCCTTTTCTTTTATAGAGTTTTTGAGACCCACCAACTTTCCTAAATCACATTTTTGATTAAGTTTCAATAAAATATTATGAATATTCTCCATCGCACAAGTGTCGTCCATCCCCCTCTTTCCTCAAGTAATTATTTTCTTCAATTTATTAAATTCCTCATTTCCCTCACCCACCTAGAATCGCTCCTAAATTTACTCCTAGGTGTTCCTAGATCCCCTTACATGCTTTTAGTAAATTTCCCTAAAATGAAGTTGCTACATTTAGTTCATTTTAGGAAGTTCTTAATTGCAGATTCCTTACTATGTTGACTTTTCTTTTTACCCTATGTCCCCTTCTTTCCTTTACTATGTTTCCTTTATTACTTAGTTTCCCTATTTTTATTATTCCCTTCCTTTTTTCTAAAACCAAAAAGGTAAATGCGCTAAATAATCTTTTCATTTATTATTTATTTAATATCTTTTGTTCTTTCACAAGTTAGGAATTAATTTCTTCTTTGCAATTTTTTTTAAATCCATTAGTTTTAAGTTAATTCTTACTCACATCATTTACCCCAAGAATTTTATGAAGACCTAGCTATTAATTAAGTGGGTTTTTGTTTGAAATTTTTATTTTTTTATTCTAGGGCCTTTTTCTTTAAGGTTACACTAAATTTTTTCCCTAGAAAAGTCTTAGACTTTGGACTTAGATTCAGAGCAAGGCGACAATTGGTTAGGGAAGTTGTTTAAGGATTTATTAAGGCATTAAAGTATTAGGGCCATCTAGGTTTGTTTCTTCAACCTCATCAACGCGACGTGCCCTTCAGGACGCACAACGTGCTCCAAGGGTGCCACTCGCCTCGTTAGTTTCGTTTGCGCGGCGTGCCCTTCAGGATGCACCACGTTCTCCAAGGCTGCCACTCGCCAACTTTTGTTTCTTTCATGCGACGTGCCCTTCAGGATGCACCACGTGATCCAAGGGTACCACTCACCGACTTGACTGATTGGTAGACATCTATAACCCCTGGAGTCAACACTCCGCCAGGTGAACTTGTGGGAGACTAAGGGCTCTAAGGAATAAGGCCCTCACCTTATTGTGTGCCCCTTAGAATCATCGTGAGTGACTGTCGCAGTCTTCCCTCATGGCATCGTGGATCCTCTCAAACTAGGTAATCATTAACCTACAGTTCGAGCCACAGCGGGAGTGCTAGTAGGATGTGGCAGGGCTGCTGTCCACCCCTCTCCCTCAACCTCTCTGGAAATCGTGTGTGGCCCCTTTAATCCATATGTGAGTCTGGTCGGCAAGCTATCGTCAGCCTGCATCATCAAAAATCATGTCAGAACATGTCACATCATATCATCAAATCAATGAAATATCACACTAAATAAATCAACCCAAATAACACACTCCCTAACTCAATCCGGAGTCCAAGGGGGTTCCACCGATGCCTCTGCATCCTCAAGGTCCAAAACCCTACACACTCAATAAAACTGAGTCAAAAGCACCTGTCAACGTCAAAGAAGTAAAACATCATGTCATCTATCATAACGCATCATAATCAAGGATGAATGTTTTAACATCATAAAATTTCAGATCACTTGCGAGCAAGTGTCCTCAAAAATAAGTTTTCCCAGTGTGCCAGAGAGGGATGTTACATACACCCCCTCTTGGTCTAAACTTCATCCTGAAGTTTCTCAGTATAAATGCTGAAATAAAAGTACCATAGTATCATAAATCTATCTATCAAACAAAAATGGGAACTGCTGGCGCACAACATATGCGTCCTCCCAGGTCACCGAGTACGGACTATAACTCTCCCACTGGACCTTGACCTGATCTACTGTTTGAAGTCGTAACTGTCAAATGCGATGATCTAATATGTGGACCGACTCAGCTGTGAGTGCTCCCTCATCCAAAACCTGCAAGGAACTCATGTCGATCACATGCGTAGGGTCACTAATATAATGTCTCAAAACAGTACATGAAAAACATCGTGCATACGCCTCAAGGAATCAGGCAAGGCTAGTCGATAGGCCACGGGCCCCTTTCTCTCCAAAATATCGAAAGGTCCCACGAACCTAGGAGAGATTTTAGCTCCCTTTCCAAACTTGATCGAACTCTTATGCGGTTTAACCTGCAAGAAGACTCGATCATCGACCTCGTAACTACGATCGACTCGGTGCGCATCGACATAACTCTTTTGTCGATCTTGCGCTTCTTTTATCCTGTGTCTTATGGTTTTTAATTGCTCTTCCATTTCTTGGATCACTTCTGGTCCCACCAGGACCCTATCCTCAAGCCGATCCCAACTCAAGGGCGTCTGACACGGTCACCCATAAAGGAACTCAAAAGGTGCCATCTTAATGGTGCTCTAGTAACTGTTGTTGTAAGAGAACTCTACTAGAGGCAAGAACTCCTCCCAACGCTTTTGTTGGTCCATCACGTACATGCGAAACATGTATTCCAAGGTTTGGTTCATTCATTCTGTCTGTCCGTCAGTCTCCAGGTGATATGCAGTACTAAAATTAAGTTGGGTTCCTAAGGCCTCTTGGAAACTCGTTCAAAATCGTCTAGTAAACATTGATCCTCTATCGAATATAATCTTTTTAAGCACGCCATGCAGCCTCACAATCTCACTGATGAAAACTATCGCTATGTCAGGTGCCTGATACATCATATGCACAATAATAAAGTGAGCACTCTTCGTCAGAGTGTCTACTACTACAAAAATCGATTCATGTCTCCTTGCCGTCAGTTGCAATCCAATAATAAAATCCATCAAAATAACTTCCCATTTCGATTCCAGAATGGCATGTGGTTGAAGTAATCCTGTCGGGTGTCTATGTTCAGCCTTTACCTGCTGACACTCTATACATCTAGCCACAAAGTTGACTATGTTGGCCTTCATTCCCTTCTAGAAGAATAAGGGTTTAAGGTCTACCCTCATCTTCGTGACTCCTGGGTGAGCCATGTAAACTGATCTATGAGCCTCGCTCAGGATCAACATTCTCAACTCGTCCTTTGGCGGTACGTAAATCCGACTTCTAAACCTCAATAAAACATCGCTATCAAATGAATATCCCTCATATTGTGGTACCATCATTGTGTTTTGTCCGATAAAATCCTCAACTTCTTTGTACCAGTCATCGTCATGCTGTAAAGTGAGAATCTTCTCACGTAGATTCATTTGAAGAGGAAACACCAAGAAGATGCGTGGTCTCTGAATCAAAGCATCCGCCACTCAGTTCACTGTTCCCTTTATGTAAGTAATCTTGAAGTCGTACTCGCTAAGCAATTCAGACCAACACCATTGTCACGCGTTCAGATTGCTTTGCGTAAAAATGTGTTGTAGTCCATAATGATCAGTCCTTAATTCAAATTTTCATCCAACAAGGTAGTGTCTCCATACCTTTAAGGCATATATGATGGATAATAACTCTAAATAATGCGTCGCGTAGTTTTCCTCATGCCTTCTTAGTTTCCTTGAAATGTAAGCAATCACTTGTCTGTCTTGCATCAAGACTCCACCCAAACCTTTCTTGGATGCGTCAGTGCATACCAAGAAGTCTGCATCCATGTCAGGGACCTTTAGTATCGGCATTGTGTTCAATAACTCTTTAAGCCTTCGAAATGCTTCCATGCATTTCTCGGTCCAAAAAAACTTCTTTTTTTTCTTCTGCAATTCCGTGATCGGATTTGCTATCTTCGAAAATACCTCGACAAACCATCGATAGTATCCTGCTAAACCCATAAAACTACGCACTTTTGTGACATTCGACGGTGCAAGCCATTCCATAATAGCCTCAACCTTGGATGGATCCATGGCGATACCTTCGTCGGAGATGACATGCCCTAAGTAGTGAATCCTTGATTGATAAAAAGAGCATTTGGACAACTTCCCATACAATTTGTGCTCTCGTAGACATTGTAGTACCAAGCGCAAGTGCTCGTCATTCTCCTCCATCATCCGAGAGTAGATCAAGATATCGTCAATGAATACTTGGACAAACTTGTCCAAGTACTCACGAAACACCCCTTTCATCAAACTCATGAATACCCCTGGGGCATTTGTCAGTCCAAACGATAAAACAGTAAATTCGTAATGTCCAAATCTCATCTTAAAGGCGGTCTTAGGGACGTCATCCTCCTTGATCTGTAACTGGTGATACCCTGATCGCAAATCGATCTTGGAGAACACCGTCGCACCCTTCATTTGATCGAGCAGATCATCAATTCTTGGTAAGGGATACTGATTCTTGATCGTAGCCTTATTCAGTTGACGGTAGTCAATGCAAAGCCTCCATGATCCATCCTTCTTTCATATGAAAATAACTGGTGCACCCCACGGTGAAACACTAGGGCATATCAGTCCCAGGTCCAACAACTCCTTCGGTTTCATTTTCATCTCTTGCAACTATGGGGTCGACATTCGATAAGGCATTCTCGCTATCGGTTCAGTTCCCAGTTTCAGGTCTATGGTAAACTCCAGTTCCCTTTCCGGTGGCATCCAAGGTAACTCTTCTGGAAATACGTCTGCAAACTCCTTCACCACCGGAAGGTGTTCTAGACCTTCCGCTACTCCCTTATCATTTAGCGCAAGGATCGCATAAAGCTTGCACCCCTTGCGCATACTCTTCTGTAATTGTAAGGAAGAGACAAACCTCAGGGAAACTCCCTGGTTCTATCCTACAATCACACGTCTCTGTCCTTCGTCATCAACCAAGCTCAACCATTTTGTCTTACAGTTAAGTATTGCCTCATGCGATTCCAACCAATCCATACCAATCACGACGTCATAAGATACTAAGATCGTGACGTACAAGTTGACCCTCGTGACAAAATCTCCCAGGTAAAGGGCGTAGCTCGTAACCTTTCCTCCAACCTTTTGTTTGGCTCCTGAAGCCATCTCTACAAAGCTAAACTCATTCTGTTCGACTACCTTCACCTTAATCCTTTTTAGCGCTGCACCAGAAATGAAACTCTCAGTAGCACCTGGCTCTATCAAAATACTAAGGGTCTGGTCAGCGACAGTACCTATCGTCTCGAGCACAGTCGACTGGTGCTCTTCCTGGTGGTTATTCACCGCTGCATGAATCCGATGGGCCTTGTCCATATCTCCCACGGTAGTGGGTCTGGCTGATCCGGACACTCTGGTCCTCTCCATAATACAGTCGCGCTGGTAGTGTGGCTCTCGACACGTCCAACACCCCTTCTTCGGCCTAGTAGTCTTGGTACTCGAAGTAGAAGATGACAACCCACCGGCCTGGAATCCTGGTCTGCTCTACTGAACATGCCTAAATTGTTGCTGCTGTAGCCGATGTTGCTGCTCCTGCTGTGGTCCCCGATAAGGTGTCCGCTGCTGAGGCAACGGTCATCGGGGTGTAGTGAAAGTGGATCCCCTCTGGAAGCAACGATATCCCGGCGTATGTCTCGCTGGTGTCTGGTGTTGCGACGTTCCAGATGAACCCTTCCCTACTGGTGTGGTTGGAGTCTTGGTCTGACCCCCACCGATAAGATCCTTCTCTACTATGAGGGCCTTTTGGACAGCGTCGTGCAAGGTTTGAGGCATCAAGATCCTAACCTTTGCACACAGGCTGCCGTTAAGGCCAAACACTAACCGGTTGACCTTGAGTTTCTCTGTGTTAAGGTGCAGAGCATACCGGAGCAGTTCCATGAAACGTGCCTCGTACTCGGGCACCATATGACCTCCCTGTCGTAATGCGTTGAACTCATTGAGCTGATGCTCAATGAATTCCTCTGAAAGGTACCTCTCTCAGAATCGTTCCTCGAACAATTCCCATGGCACGTCTTCAACGACCATGTTCAGCTGTGGCAGGAGCATCTTCCACCATAGAAGAGCACTCCCCTTCAGTTGAAAACCATGATTGATGAAAACCATGAAAAAGAGCCTCAAGAGTTGGAAATTGAACCAAAATGGGCCGAGATAGAAATGATAATAGTGACATATGGCGTAGAAGATCAACCAACTAAAGAAAATAATGCTATAGATGACAAAGTCCAAGAAAATAAAAGAAAAAAAAATCCCAACACTTCATGAGTAAGTTTTAATTCTTTTCTAATTACAGTGCAACAAAAAAAATATTAGTAAAATTTTGTGAGCGATTAAGGAAGAAAAATCGCGGTTTGAAGAAAAAATTTGAAATTGGTCAATAAAAACTTCAGTATTTTAAGAACAAGGCCACCTTAGATTTGATTGTGGATGCAACAGATCACCAATAAAAATGGTCATCACTGGCTTTGCCTAGTTATTACCACAATATCATTTAGATGGATGTTGATGATAAGTTAAAAAATCTTAGGTTAGGAGAAGAACAAGTCTCACTTGAAGATAATCCAAAATTTACCCTTGTCATGAAGAATTATGATAATTCTTATGATGATTGGACAAAGAAGAAAAAAAATTGGGGGAGAAAATTGATGTTCTAAATAAAATTCATGAGAGGGATAGAGAAAAATGTAAAGAAGCATTTTGGATTTCCCATGATATGAGAATGCAAGTGAGAAAATTGATAGACGGAACTATTTTTTTGGGTCACTTGGCCCACCAAATGGTCATTTGCAGAAACCCATCTCTATTATATTATCTATATCTAAGAGAAAAATATATTTGTTTTTAGATCAGGATGCTTAGCTTAGGGGACTTTTGTTGTATTTTAGACAGTGATCAGTTTGTTCAAATTTCCCCCACTCTTCACTAGGATGATTAGAACTTATTATGTGAATTTTACTTACAAAATCTTGATCTACCAAATTGTTGTAATTGGGATCCCAATCCCTTTGTTGGATACATACAACTAAGGTCCTTTGTATATTTTATGAAATATCAAACCAAGTGGTCAGAAGCAATGACTACTAGTGAATTCCAGGAATGCAGTGAAAAACTATGGGTCAGAGCTAGTCTATAGCCTAGTAGATTGCTTCCGAAAAGAATTGAAATGTTTAAAATATAACAATTTTTTTCGTTCTAGGAAAACCAAGCCTCGTCCATTACTTTCTATGAAAATTGGATTGGGTTAAATAGACTGAATACAATCTTGGCATTTAGACATCATGCTAGTTTTCTATATGATGTGCATAAGTAACATGATCCTATAAATTCAGAGTAGTTTGGAGTTGCTTTACATATATTTCCAAGATATTTGGATTGTCTGAAATTCATAAAGTTGATTGGATTGGCCTAAAATTCCAATACCCTATTTTGTGGAATCCAAAGGAAATTGTAGAAGAGGAGCAGTTTTTGGCTGATATGGGAGAGACATTTGGTTTTTATTAAGAGGAGGAATCAAGATATGAATCTTTCAATTGGAGTCAAATTCATTTTGACTCATTTCCTCTAGATCATTATGATTTAGATCACTGATTGGTTGCATAGGGGACATGGAACGAGACTAGGTTGGGGGAGATGTTGGGTTATAGAAAGGAACTTTTTTTTTTTTTATCTTTTGATACTTGCTACCTCCTTTTTCATACCCTTTTTGTCCCATAATCATCTATTTTGATGAATTATCATGGTATCATTATCAGGTATTTCATCACCCATATGTCTCAATACTTTGTCTTTTGAGTAGATAATACGTAAGTGGAATTGTATTATTTGATTTACTTAAGAGATGGAACTTTAGATGTTGTAGGAAAAACAAATGCTACATGTTCATTGAATCCTCTACAAGTATGCTACAAGTATTCTACGAGACTGCTATGAGATTTCTATGGGAGTGTTGTGGGTCGCTACAACCATGGATAAAAGGAAAAGACGGATTATGGGCCATGATTTATGGGATTTTCATAAGTCCATATGCATTAATTGAAAAAAAAATATGAGGGTTATGATTTGACTCCAAGACTTCATCTATTTGCATTTATCAATTCTCTATTATTGTATAAAATGATTATTGAGCCTTTTCAAAGTCAATATTTTCTATAGATAATTAGATAGGAGATTATAAAAGGAAGTAATCTTCGATGTGTTGAGGAAAAGATATGAAGAACCTTACTCAAGCATTTTCAGATCTTTCTAGGCTAAGGAAAGATAGTTGGAAATGTTACCCAGAGTTTATAGCCTTTAATTCAAAACAATTTCTAAATCCACATGTAATATGTACTAGGGACTAAGGATTATTTTATATGTTATATGTAAGTATGAAAAAACAAAAGAAGAAAATATATACATAAGTGTGTATAGGAAAAGAGACGAGAATAAAAGTAAAATATTAACAATATCATTAAGATACACATGTGAAACTGAAATCATAAATCTGATTTTTATATTAACTTCATTCTAAGATACAAAACATAACTCTCTTTACAAACCCCTACATGGGTGGGACCAAAGTCAAACTTAGAAGTCTCTGATGAGCACCATACTAAAAGACCCTGACAACAAAATAAAACTAAAGCTAAATATCTGGATCATCTTTCCATAAAAATGTTGTCACTTGACTCTACAAAATATTCTTTATCAACCATGAAATCTAATCCATAAACAAACAAGAACACATGGACTTCCAAAGATAGATCATACACCTTTAGAAACAATTTTATGAAAGATATGATTCAATTTTGAATCGTGTTGTCGTCAATAAGAACCTTATGTCATCAAGATGGTTAAGATTTCTAGTAAACTCATAATGAATGAAGAAAAGAATTATCTCACAAGTATAGAGAAAACCTTATATCAGAAGTTCTCCTTATGTTATCCCCCTTTTCTCTCTTCAATTGATTGAGATTTTATTCTTTCTCAATAATTTATGGTAGTTCAACTACTTTTCTTTTGTTAAGCTTAATCAACTTAACTAATTAGTTGAGACAAATAAATAATAATATATATCAATAATGGTCTATTTAAATAATAACTAAATAGGCGGGACCCCTTGTTACTCCAATTTTGATTTCTTTAATAATCATCAAAACATGAAGTATAATACCCCAAAAATTTAATTCAAACATTTTCCTTGTAACTCCCATCCTCACATTAATAGTCAAATATTTTAACATAAAAAAATAAAACATGAATATATCCAAAAATAGAATTATCTCCATGTTATCCAAAAATTCTATCTAAATGTGTATTTGTTGTCCAAAAATTCCGTTATATCAATAAAAAATGTCCTCAAAAGAAAATAGCATTAACAACATTAAAAACCATATTTTCTATGAGAGGTGGTTTACTTCTTTTCACTACTACTCCCTTTTGATCTTTCTATTGTTTTTCCTTCTGTAGAAGCTTTAGGTTGATTGGAAACTTGAGGATGGATTCCACTAATCACATGGGAGAAATTATCTTTGAGGTGGAGACGGGAGGACACCGATTCAAAGGAATTTTCATAAGATTTAGGGGAATTGACCACTTTTTCCCCATTATGAATCTCTAGTTCGGGCATAGTGGTTTTAGGCATGTTTCTTGCATGTGAAGACTGGGATGGTGAAGCAATGTTATCAACGTGGGAATTTGGATTAAATGGCGGTGAAGGAGAGGGAATTTGCAATGATACTATAGGTCACCCATTATGATGTACAAAAGGCTGATGGACGATCTTTTTCCAACTGTTAAGAACCAAACATCAACATAGAATGGAAACACCTCAGGAAAAGTAATCAAGGCCTTGAAACTGAGATAATTTCAGATAATAAGCCAATTCGAGGGGGCAACCTCCTTTTACCCCACTTAAAATGTTCAAGTATAAGATGATTCAAAATGAAAATGTCTCCTTGGTATATATAGGAGACTAGGAGGTATAATTACAAATAATGGCCTAAATCTGACATAATTAAAATAACATTACTAATCTAAATTACAACTAATGGCCTAAAGCTGACATAAATAAAATAGCATTACTAATCTAATATGCCCCAATTAAGGGGTAATGAGCCAACATTAGGGCTTAACATGCCCCTCCCCTTGAGACAAGTGTTGTCCACAATGCTTGAGTAACTCTGGATGCTTCTGTATAAAAGACTCATATTCCCAAGTGGAATCTTCAGTCGGTAGTTTCCTCCATTTAATGAGATACTCTAAAATGGATCTATTCCTTAGCTGGTGAATTCTTGTGTCCGTGATGGATTCAGGCTCCAATATGATTTTTCCTTCCTCATCAAGTTCTGGCAATATAGTTTGAACTGGGATCTTGTCACCTATAACCTTCTTTAAGCATGAAACATGGAAAACTGAGTGTACTCGTGAAGATTCAGGTAGCTCGAATTTGTATGCCATAGTACCAATCTTTTGCAACACCTTATAAGGCCCATAGTACTTTGGTGATAATTTATTATCCTTCTTGTCTTTCTTGAGGGACATCTGTTTGTATGGTTGTAGTCTTAAAAACACCCAATCCCCTACTTC
>ML778738.1:342912-356999 GCA_009831015.1 Picea engelmannii
AAAAAAAAAAAAAAAAAAAAACACTTTGAATTTTTGGAGCCACAGTGTCGACCTGGGGAGTATAAATTGTAATTACTCAGAATGCTTTTGTAATCGGGTTTAGCATTACACATTTTTATTTGTGTTAATGCTTTATGGTGTAAATAATAATCTTGCTGCACTAATGACAGTATGTGATACTGATAGTGTCTATTAATTGCATTTTCTGTTAGTCAACCAACATCTCTCTAACCGTCCTTAAGGCATTTCTTTAAAAAGCTTTGTGAGTTAAAAATAAATAATGATCTTGCTAGAACACACTAACGAGACTACGGTATTGTGTTGATTGATTGCCTTTTAAAAAGCTTTGTGAGTTAAAAGTAAAAAAAAAAAGATCAGGACTTGGTCGAATGAAGGATAGGATCTAGAGAAAGGGATTTTATCTACCACCGGATTTATAGCATGACCTTCGTATGGCATTGTGAGGAGCAGAACCGGGTGGAAGCTATGCGACTTGATAGCACATCCAGGTTGAAGGCTAGCTTAATTCGAACAACCTTGAAATCGTTAGGGTTGAACCTTGTTGGTATTCCTCGATTAGCTTTCGAAATGTAAGGACCTCCTTTCCATGCGCAAATCAGAACCGACTCAGCCAACGGTGGTAGCATCCTTATGGCAGCTTCTATTTTCGTTGGGCAATGATCCGTTGGGATTTTCCACAAGGGTCCCGGGCGTAGGCTTGGTCTTCACGCTCGTGATGGTATTCTGGGATAGGCTGGAACAGACGTGGAAGGTAGATCCTTTGCGCACAATAACTTAGTGTTGTTTATTATACCCTGCCGTCTAAGAATTTTAATATTTGATTATTATTCCCTGCTGCCCAAGAATTTAAGCCAGATAAAACAAAAAAAAAAAAACAATTCTGTCGTATGAGATTCTTACCGCTTCCTTGAAACGTCCTGCCATTCGCGATTCTGCCCAGCCAAACAAATTCTATTGTTAAGAAGTGTCTCATGGACAAACCATATTGATTTAGAACAGGTGAAAAAGAATAATTTCCAAGGGTCAAATCATTGCCGGAAATTTTAATTAATGGAAACTCTCGATTAGAGGAAAAATAATTTACATAATGGAAATAAATGCATGAGAAATCAAATATATTAACCATGCATTTAAGCTAACTAACCATGTATGAACCTTGCATTTAAACTAAACGGGTTCAGCCTTACAAGTCCAATGATGCAGCACAGAGCGACTACAGAATTTGACATACAGAGATAGATTCTTTGTGAAATTGAAACGCATATGATTAATGCCAACTCCAGCCCAATGGCAGAATTTGAAACGATTGTGTTTTATGCCCACACCAACAGCGCGATTACCCAATTGATAAACAGGGATAGATTCAATGTGGATATTGGAGAGCATATGTTATAAGGACAGTGTCCATGAAGAAAATCTTACATGCGGGCTTGTCGCTATTCGACTATTCTACTTTATAATACAGGACACAGTTCTTTTAGGTTAAATCTAAACATTTGAATTTTAGAATGTAATATAATTCTGGGATTAGGACGTATGTCTATTAAGGAGGTGAGGGGAAGGACATTGAAAAAGGATTGTAGAATTATTTTTACTTAATTAAAAACATTTCTCAATTTGCGTGATCGCCTGGCTGGTTGCGGATCACAACAGTAGGGTCATAAATGCAGTGATCTGCTATTCTACTTGAATGTCCTCAAAAATGGGTGATAATCCGTAATACACATATCAAGGCATAACTCATCGTATCGAGGCACACCCCTCCCTTCGTCTCCCGAGATCACTTTCCGCCTGGACTTTATAAGTTATGCAGCTGCAATGCCACCTGCTGCATTTAAATGCCCAAGGTAAAGCGCAGCCGCGCATTGCATTTATAAGACGTATACTAAATTGCAGTAGTAGTCAGGAGTTAAGTAAATTTAGGCATATTATGATTGTGGTATTAATAACGGTATTGGGGTAAGGTTCGCTTCAACTACCTTGTCGTTCATGGTCGAGTTTAAAAGCAGGTATTGATTGATTTAATGCAATTATTATGGCAAGTTCAATATTTCCGTTACTTGTTTAATGGAATGCTAAATAATTGTCAAATAATATAAGGGAAGGTAAGAGAGTAATTGTAATGATATTTGTTTAAGTTGTTAATCAATTGTTTATTTAATTGGTTCTAGTTTAGTTGTTATTAAATTTCCATGAATTATTTAATCACTAATTAATGGGTGGAGAGGTTGTGGTTTCAATCTGGAATAAAGGGATTGGAATCGGTTTTTAGTTAAGCGGAATCAATGCTCGGTATCAAAATTATTAACAACAAAATACTTTAGTGACAATAATAAAATATTTTTATTTCAAGAGAAATTATGTTATTATCTTCCAATAGCCTTTTAGTATTGGGATATGTGTGAAGGAGTTATTAATTCCTTTAGTCCGGGACAGGGAATCCACACCTTTGAGGTATCCGAATTCTATTTTTAAATCCTCTTGGAGTGCTCATGGTAACATGGTCGTCATTCTATGGCAACGTTGGGAATATATATATGTTTTAGGATTTATGAATTTAATGCTTGGTTATATGAATTATGAACCATATTTAGGTTTAGTCTTGAATGTTGAATTTGGACTAATGGTGTTGAATTACGAACTATATCAATGTTTAGTCTTTTATGTAAGAACTAAATTAAAACTAATGGTTATTAGTAAAAATTTGCAAGGAAGATTTATTCCTAAGGATTAATTTAAGATGTTAGCAAGGATGCTCTAATTCCACTACTTTAATGTAGATAGCTCGTTAATGGCGATATTGATGGCTGTAGTAATGTCGCGCTTATCGTAGTGCTTGCAGTGTTAATTGTCATGTCTTGAATGAGATTGTTATTAATGCAAGGTGATTGATTTTGCATGTTACTGCTAATGATACTTTATGCATGTAGACCAATCATACAATTAGATGGCATTGTAAATATTACCTTATTAACATCTACATAATAATCATTTAGTTAATGATATGTTACCTTAGTGCCGACAATAATAGATGTTGAAGTTGCGTTAACCAAGGAGTTATGAACGTCGCGTGGTTGAGATAATTATTGGTTCGAATCTTGGTCCGATGAGTTATAAGTTGGATGTTAGGGGTGATAACCTAGTAAGGATCTTGTAGCATGAAACGAAGGACTAGTTCTTTATAAAATGCAATGTTAGCTTTGACAACCTATGAGATGTAAGTTCATTATTATCGTATGTGCAACGTATTGTAAAGTGAGATCAGGGTCATATACCGATTGGGATATGTACATGTATCGTTCTTGCAATATAAATAGAATACCCTGTTAGTGTTGATATCCTATGAATTGCATGATCCTTGTCATTTTATTGCAGCGTTAGTGCAATTAGAAATTGTAACGATATGGCTACCTTATTGTAAGGCTAGTGTAACTACTTTTGTTGATAACGTATATGGTGGAGTGTACTGGAATTCCATACAGCAAAAGCACTTGGAGGAATTCAAGAGGGTTTTTGTTCTTTTAAACAAGGTTAAACTTGGGCGTTTGTGTGGGAGTCCTCTTGTCATGCGCCTTCCTTAGCGGTGGAAGTCACTGGTGGTGCGCTTGTGTCTTCTTGCGTGATCATCGAGGTTGCATCTGGTTAGTCGTCGGGTGGCGACGTGGAGTCAAGTGCGTCGGTTTCCCTTTTCACACGCACACACATGCCTTAAACAAAATAAAAAATAAAAAAATTTACACCTGTTACAGAGTCGTTGTCGTAACAAGGAGGATGTTACAAGTACTTTTCTGCCAAAAAAATATGTCCATGTCACAATTTCCAATCTAGAATTATTATCCAATCCTTTTGAATATTTTTTCTTTAAAAATGAAATTCAAGATAATAGAATAGGGGGTGGATAAATGTTATTGGGAAGGTGGTGGGCATATAATGAACAAAAAATGAAACAATGAATGAGAAAAAAATGATTTTTTTTTTTTTTTGTAAGTAAGAAATATATTATATTTAGTGCCTGCTAGAGCTGAAAAGAGTTGCCAAAATACAGTAAAATACTCGTTGTGAATGCTGGACTGCCCCAACAGAGGGGAAACCAGTCCAGCCAGCCCCCAATTCACAAGTCTGAGAAAGTTGTTGGTTCAGAAAACATACAAAGATCATACTATATGCTTCTAGACCAGGGGTCTAAAGAAACTAGATGGTCAGCAAAAAGAAGTCTAAACACCTGTCTAAAATCCTAGCCACGTGGCTCGAAGGTCCTCTATCCACGGTTCCATCTCGAAGTTGGTCAGCTGGTCATCCCAGCGCTGTTCCTTTTGCTCCACCTGCTCCTTGTTCGCAACTGGGCCGCTGTGTTCTGTTTCCTTCTGCATTTCCTCTGCCTGACGCCGCATGTGTTCCATTCAATGTCAAGGACCTCCCCCGGAGAAGAGCCAGCTGGGTCCGAGGAGAGTTCCGACTACATAGTTGAGAGGATATGCAGAAAGGTGGCGACATTGTCTTCTGTGGCTTGCAGCCAAAACTTGAGGTCCGCCATTTCCCGCCTGAGCTCAAAGATTAAATCATACAGAATACCCAGTCGTTCTTTGAAATTATCGTTGTCGAGATGGCCCGCAGGGTGGAGATGCGCTCGCTTGAACTCTGCAAAAGCCGATGGTGCACTCCGCCAGGTGCTCGAGGATCTGGGGAAGGACATTGTTGCCATGAAATGCATCTGAGGGTCCTGAGGAGAGCGTGGAGTCGGGGTCGTCCCTCGGGGGATGGTAGCCATGGAGTGTAAAATCGTAGATTGCGGAGGTGGCGGGGTTACTGCAGAGCGACAGCGCAAGGATTGCAGAGGTGACGGGGTGGCAGTTGGGGGCATGGTTTGAGGGAGGGAGGAAGAACAGGTCGTCGGGGAGGCCGAAGGTGAAATTGGGGGTCTGCGGGGCTTCCATGGTGAGCCCCTCTTCGACTTTCCTCTTAGCCTTTCTTTCATGTGTGCAGGTGAGCAGGGCGGGATAGAATTGGACCGGTGTTGCAAATAAACGATGAAGACAGCCTTTGAATAGGTCTGGTGATGTTTGCACCGAGGAGAGGGGAGCCCTTCCAAGCGCTTACCAGGTGAAATGCCAAATCCAATGACGCAAGCCATTATACAAACTACGTGGGAGTAGAGGGTGGCATAAATGCCCCTTACCTCGACCCTTATGCAACATATAAATGCCATTAATCTTTCAGAACGGCATGGTACTGCAGCACGGGCCCGTCACGTGGCTCCGTGCTACGACGTGTTGTGTCCGTTCCCATCAATTGCCACGGGGAAGCCACTAACACCCCATCCGGGGGAGAAAAAAATGATTATTCTTCTGTTACAAGAATTAACATTTAAAATCAACATTGCCAATATCTATAAAATCATTTGAGTATCCATTGTTTTCCATCCAAAACTTTCACCAAATTTGTTTGTGCGAAAACACTCTAAAAATTCACACACAGGATATACAACAATCCTTTTAAATCGTGCAATATAAAACTCAAGTGGAATTAATATGGTTATATAAAAAGAAATGAATTTCATTTTTCCTTTTAAACTATCATAATTTTATGTAGGAGATTGTTTATAAAAGAATTCAGTTGTCCTAATTATACAAAATGTCCAAAACATCGTGAGAGGAAGAGAAACATAGAGCTATCCTCTTTCTGTAACATCATATTCACATCACAAATTCCAATAACAACAACAAACAAACAGATAATGAAAACCCCCTGCGACTATGGTGGGAATTGTTTCCATAGAAATTCTTTTAAACTCAAAAATCATTTAAACCACCTCGTAGACCAATAAAAAATAAGCCATAAATTTATGGGCGACCTCAATCTTTTCAACTCTTGGGTTGAATATTTGGAAAAGACTTGGAAACTAGGTCTATAGTATTCGCATGTCCACATTTTTGGACAAGAAAACAAGGTTTAGGACTGGAAAATAGGCACATGCATCAAGGAATGGCTGGAAGCAAAGACAAATACTTAATTCCTATAGTGACTATAATAAAATACACAAATATCCATCACATTTTTAAAACAATGGCAAGGAAAACAAAAAATGAGTGCAAGACTTCGAAAGTGTCGATATGAAGTAAGGATGCAACACAATAATCATGAAACCCACCGTGGGTCCAATAATTCAACAAAACTTCGAAAAAGGATTTTATTTTACTCATGCACTTGTATATTGGAAAAGGAGAAGAGGTTTGGAGCAAGCATATAGGCATAGTGTTTGAAATGTAGGCTACAGGAAAAACAAAACCCAATTCTTTTCCTTTAACAGAGCATGGGATAAAGCACACAGACCTCCCATAAAATGTAAGTTGTGGTAAAAGAAATAATACTACACATCCTCCAAGGTGAGGGTGCTACACAATATTCGACAAACCAAACTACATATTTTATTTTACAGAGGAAACCCTAAAAAATAATCATACAGAATGAGAAAAAAAGAACACCTTCACCCACAATTACTTATCAACATCCATATCATAATACTATCACCTTCTCTCTAGGCCCATACAACCACACAATTCAAACATAACAAAATGTCGAACAATATTTCCGCTTTGAAACATTTGAATGCCAATAGGAAGAAACCCAATTCAACATGCGAGTTATACAACCAAAATGCCCACTGTAAATCCATTAAAATCTTTGGAAAACAAATAAATTCTGCATGAAAACTACAAGATCCAACATAAGAATTTTATCTGGACTAGAGCTGACCATCATGAATGGAGAGATAAGATCCAACATACCTGTGAGAAGAATACGAGAAAGCTTAAGAGCACAACAATTTTTCTACCAACGACCAAGCACAATTGAGGTGTTGCTAACCAGATTGGCAAATGAATGCGAGGAGAAGTGAATATGGTAGCTTCAAGGTAGGGTAATAACGACGTGCAATAAATGCATGTCACTTACCTTATTTTTCATTTAATTCCATCAACCATAGCCAAAAATAGAGCTCTTCCAATTTCCAAAAACACTTATTCTAGTCATAGAATAACGCCATCACATATCTAAATGCATATAAAATAAAGTACCATTTCCAAATCAAAAGTTGAATCAGCCTCTAATATGAACTCCATAACCATATATCCCATTTAACACTTCCAATCAAAATAATATGTCCCACATTCCTCGCTAGTGTTATATCATATCCAAATTAATGAGTATTTTCCCATGCATGCAAATAGACCATGAGGTGTGTACTATGGATATTTGAAACAATATATCAAAACCTAAGGGTAGCAAGAGTGGACTGATATGTTTGATAAACATTTCTTTTATTTTGAAATCAAATTGCTATCACCCTTATCATCCACTAGTTGCACATGTAAATAGGTTAGAATTTCCACTCTTATTCTTCGAAACTATGAATATGTTTCGCAAGGTAATTAGGAGTAAAAATATGAAGAGCACTTTATATCATTGCTTTTATCAAGGGGTCCCAGCTATCTAGTACTATTTAAGATATGCATAAGTAATAATTCATTGCATCTTATTTCCAGGAAGGAACTTTATGTTGCACTTTTTTTTAGGCATCAACACGATGGAAGACTTGTAGGTAATTTTTTTGAATTTTGATTTCAAATCTCATGTTGTAATTTCAGAAGAAAATATTAGTTGATTAATGAAGTTTACAACTAAGTATGGCAGGACTTACGAGTGACAAATAAATCAGAACCACATTCCTACAAACTCTATGAGATACCTTTTTATCTGATGTCTGTTGAAATTTTGATTCAGTGTTGTCCAGGTTCAGGGGGGAGTACTCACTACATTTGTTTTCTTGTTGTTATGATGTTTTCTAATATAGTGACATTTGAACAAAGGAATATGGATTGAATTGTTGAATTATGAATTGAACTAGTGCATGTTCTCACACTATTTAGTGGAGCTAAAGGTAGAGCAACATTTCATTTTCAAATGATTAATCAGTATCATTGTTGATTTCATAGGAGAACATTATTTATTTTATGGATTTTTCAAACACGTTTCCTAAATCGTCTTATTGTTCATCAGGTTGTTCTATTATATACCAAAAAGGATAGGTGGTGCATTAATACCTTGTTTGCGTGGTACGAAAAGTCACCTTGAAATTTTGGATAGTTGAAACCCTACCTCAAAAAAACGAATCTATTATAGTTACAAATTTTTGAATTATAGAGGACTGTAATATTTGAATAGTGGATAGTTAAAAATTTATTTCATGTGTGTGTGTGAAAGAGAAATAAAACATATAATTCTCAGTTAATTATTTTTAATATGTATTAGAAGTAGTTTGTAGAAATGCATAGTCAAAGGATTTGAGTCAACAAGACTCTATTTGCTGAATTTTTTTAAAATGTGAACACTATTGAGCCATTAAAACCTTAGTTTTCCTAAGTCCCAAGGAAATTTTGACTAGTCCAACCTTCTAATTGATAGAAATTGGAAATGACTTAAAATTAATATCCAAGATTACAAAGATGATATGATATTCATATATACCAATGAATCCTTATATAATAAGCTCAATGGATGAAACATAATATTGATTTTATTAGGGTGTATTATGAACCCACAAAACAAACATTAAAATTAGATATTTAATTGTCTTTCAATGGCTTCAAATGTGAGATTATGAATGTTTGGAGCATCGACAACCCCCCTATTTAAATTTTTGAATTTCAAAAATTTTAGGGTCCCTTTTATTTTATTCTAGATTTATTGTCAGTGTTTTGTTTGTAAATATATTATGGTTTGATTTTATTTTTATATGATTGTATACATAGATACATACATATGTATACATACATACATGCATACATATATACATGTATACATATACATATACCAATATCTTTACTCTACATGAGTATGAGCTGACTCACCTTTTTGACACATGGAAATTGCATTCCACCATATGACACGTGTCAACAATTTCTTATCTCTTTCACATTAGTTATATCACCATTTTCGTAGAACATGTGGCACTTACCTAGAATCGCTATGTCAACAGATCTGAAGACATCCTTGTGATATCACACCAGATATAATATATCTGACTTTAATTTAAACATCATCCATTGACACCTTTTGTAACATACCTCATTCGTTATGACAACTACTCTGTAACAGGTGCAATTTTGTTTGTTTGTTTTTGTTTTAAGGTGTGTGCGTGCGTGTAAAGAGGAAACATACACACTTGACTCTACGTCGCCACCCAATGACTAACAAGACACAACCACGATGATCACAACAAGAGGACATAAGGCGCACAACAAGTAACTACAAGCATATAAACGCCCATAGACATAAGGAAGAATCCATAATAGTAGATTTTACTATTTCTGCACAGGAAAGCAGGGCGTTTAATCTTAGTCCTCTGCTCTGGAGAGAGAGAGAGAAGGTCAGATAGGCTCCTGGCCGACTGCCCAGGAAAAAACTAGTAATCTCTATCAGGTGTGTCACAAGAGTGGAAACCCTGCCTTTAAAGGGCTCGAGACTCTTGATACGGCACTGGATTCTTTACAAAGAAAAATCACACAACCAGACTTACATACTAAGGCTACATGGAGGTGTCTACATCCCACCCGACCAACTGACCAAGAAATAAAATGATTACAACCTCGTACAACACAAATTATATGAACAACACGTCCTCTTGGATGGCATAAGTAAGAAGGACTCCGACAATGACCAAACATGGCAAAAAGGGGCATTGTCTACGACTCAATTAGTATTAAATCGAAACCAAATTCTCCATTTAGTTCCGATAATCAGGTGTTACCCAATCCATCTTTGAAAATAGTGTAAATTCAATTTACTCCTATTTCTCAGGTACTAAGTCATAACAACAGATTGCGCTTAGTTCGAAGGCATTACATTTTGTTAACCACTCCAACAATTTTAACAACATTACCCTGGAATAAAAACCATCACCATATTATTATAGTAACTTTGCAAGTGACTTAACAACCTCCTTACAACTTGTATGTTACCAATACCATAAAACCTCAACGATATTATCCACAAATTAATAACTACATTACATTTACCTCACTTCCCTTGTAAGAGGATAACATCCACATTACATCTTACATGTTAGCGTCAATAATAAAACTACAATGACATCACCATGAAAACTAGCATTATGTCGATTATAATATAAAGACATGCAAATTAACTAACTAAACTGCAATGTCATTTCTTTAATGATTACATCCTTACATTTCCTAGTATAAAATCCTTGCCAATAAATCATCTAAGCTACAATAAAGTTACCATACATGATACCATCCTTACATTGACAATCATTACCATAATTTACATTCCATTTTAATATTTCAACCTACTTCAACAATGATTACCTTATAAATCCATCATTCCTTTTTACAGTTATTACCATTAACCCATATTACTATAACATTTATTACATTAACAACTATTTCATGAATACTTCAACATCACTTTAACAATTGTAATACCTCACATTCACATCCCATTACCTCAACTTCCGTTGCTTTGTATTAACATTAACTAACACCTTAACTAACTTAAGTAGCTTCCTTATTAAATACTAAAATAAATGAAAGGTTGTTAAAGAAAGGTGACTAAAGGCAACTAAGAAGGGTTTCATTTTTAGATATCAGTTTCAACCTTGTAAGAAAGGTAAAGGTGTAACTCTTGGCATCCACCAACTTTTTTACAATCGGAGGTTCCAATGAAAAGATTCTAAGAACAATAGTCAAGATGACAGTCAGCTAGACAAATGATTAACACCATACACTAGTTGCATAAAGACATTAACCGCTAAATGTAATTGCTAGGTTTATTAGGAACGGTGGTTGATCAAAAGGAGTTATAGATCTCTATTTTTTTTTCGGACTATTAGGTGACCTATCAACTAAGAGGTTGACTGGGAGGAACTAAAGGGAGACCGGATCAAGAGACGTGGTAGCAATGCCCCTCATCACACGACAATCTATGATATTTAAATCATTTCAAAATTCGTTGTCACTCTGAAATGTCAAAAGTAAAATCCAGTTCACCTAAGGGTTAAGCAAAGTAAACAGTATGGTTACTGACTGGTAAACACAGAATCAAATTAGTTTAATAGGCACTTTTGAAACTGTAACTATTCAATTTTGGTTTAAAAGGAGAGCACAGAAAATCAACTAAATCTAACATATAGAGATCAACTGAATCGTTACACGTTGATGGCTAAAGTGGTGTCAGTTACAGCTGGTAGAAACTCTAGCAAGAAAAACATTTAGCAAGGTTGTCGTCCCACTCATTAAAGATATTAAACAGAGGTAAACTTCTAACATTCGCGCCAACTATTCACTGCCTGTCCCGAGCACCTGACGCGGGCTACAACACTGGAATTTAATCTACAGTAAAACCATAATCCGACAGCAGTCAAGGAAAATTGCCAGACATAGATACCCCAGGAAAAACGTGTAGTAACCATTACAACATACGCAGAGACAGAGTCAATTACGCCCACCTTAATTTCAAACGCCCACTGTCACATCTGGAAACTCCCCACAGTCAAACTTAAGTGCCCTCAACGATGCAACGCCCATGAAAATAGAAAACGCCCTTCCCATGACAGCAGGCAGTCATATAAAAAAAAATTGCAAACAATTGGTACCCTGGGAAATGTCCAGACAGAAAAACGACCCAGCAATCTGATTGACCCATCATCCACAGAGAAGGAAAATATCAATAAAACACGGCACAGAGTAGTTCGAAATCCAACACAGATCACCTAAATCAATTTATAAAATGAGGAACTAGGCCTGCATTTGCACGCCAAAACAAATCTTAGATCTGATTCTCCAGAACGAAATGCCAACCGCCTAATGCGAGAACGAATTCACATTCAGTTTTAATTTAGCAAATAACTAGAGGTATTATCGATATCAAGGCAGTATGATTTGCCAACAGGGCGAGTTGAAGTTCAGCAACAAAAATGGCAGAGGTAAAATATAGACCTCTGAAGATGCAGAGATTAAAGACCATTATCTAAAATGAAACCTACAGGAACTAGTTGCCGGAGAAAATTAATTACACAGTTAATTATAAACGCTGTCAAGGAGTGGCCTCGAGGATAAATAACTCATCTCTACTCTGAATTTTAAGTCCGAAGGTATTGTGATTTGTCATATAAATTTAACATCTAGCATTCGTTGGAAGAAATCAGAAGGTTCAAAATGCATTGTAAAAATCTATTTTCTATGATTCGTCAAGGAAATCGGAAGATGCAGCAACGTTAGATAAAATTGTAACACCAATACACTTTTCCAATAAACCGGCAGCTCTAAATCAGATCCTAATGCCTTCTATTCTATCAAGTAAATGACCATACCTTTTCTTCCTTGCCTGCCTCGAAAAACGTCTGCTCACTCCGTGTCGCTCCCATGCTCCGCGCCACTCCCGCTCGCCGACCGTAGAGACTACACCGGTACCTCCCGGCCAACGCTAGGGGTACTCTGCTTCCCCCTTAGCCCCCCGAGCTGCAAAGGGGCCACACGATCCAGAAGGTATGCCTAGCTTCCAAGCTCGCCTCGCAAGGTTGAGCTACCACTCCAATACAATATGAGAAAATTCCAACTCCTCACAAGCAATCAGTCAAGCCACAATCCGGCAGCGTAACGTTATGCTAACCGTCCATCCCCTTCTTCCTCATCTTCCCCTTCTTTTATCGAAATTTGAGACCCACCTACTTTCCCTAAATCACTATTAATTTAAGTTTTAATGACAATCGTCTAAAAATTCTCTGTCGTCCAAGTGTCACTCATCCCCCACGTTTCTCCAAAATTATTTTCTTTAAAAAAATTAAAAGACTTATTTCCCTCACCCACCTAGAGTCGCTCCTAAAATTACTCCTAGGTGTTCCTAGATCCCCTTACATGCTTTTAATAACTTTCCCTAAAATGAAGTTGCTAAATTTAGTTCATTTTAGAAAGTCCTTAATTGCTGATTCCTTTTTTCCTTTTACCCTATGTCCCTTACTTTCCTTTATTATGTTTCCTTTATTACAAGTTTCCCTATTTCTATTATTTATTCCCATTTTTTTTTTAAAACCAAAAAGATAGATGCGCTAATTAATCCTTTCATTATATTTTTAAATTCATAACTTTTATACTCTCACACGTTATTTAATTTTTATTCCTTTTTACAATTAAAACCACAGATTTTAATTAATTTATCCCCCTATTCACTTTACCCCCTTTAAATTTAAGAACACTTTAACTAACACTTAGGAGGGTTTTAGTTTATGCCCTTATGTTTATTTTTGTAGGGTCTTTTCTTAAGGATAAACAAATTTATCTTAGAGATGTTTTAAATTTAGGTTTAGATTTGAACTGGGCGACAATTAATCAGGGGAGTCATTTTGAGAATTTCTTACGGCGTTAAGGTCTTAGGGTCATCTAGGTTTTTCTCATCATCATAATCAATGCGACATGACCTTCAGGATGCACTACATGCTCCAGGGGTGCCACTCACCTCGTTTGTTTCTGTTGCGCGACGTGCCCTTCAGGATGCACCATGTGCTCCAAGGGTGCCACTCGCCAACTTGTGTTTCTTGTGCGCGACGTGCCCTTTAGGATGCACCACGTGCTCCAAGGGTGCCACTCGCTTACTTGATTGTTTGGTAGAAATCTATAACCCCTGGAGTCAACACTTCACCAGGTGAACTTGTGGGAGACTAAGGGCTCTAAGGAATAAGGCCCCCACCTTATTGCGCCCCCCTTAGAATCATCATGAGCGACTGTCACAGTCTGCCCTCATGGCATCGTGGATCCTCTCGAACTAGGTAATCGTTAACTTATAGTTTGATCAATGACGGGAGTGCTAGTAGGTTGTGGCAAGGCTGCTGTCCACACTTCTCCCTCAACATCTCTGGAAATCATGTGTGGCCCCTTTACTCCATATGTGAGTCTGGTCGGCAAGCTATCATCAGCCTGCATCATCAACCATCATGTCAGAACATGTCAACAACATATCATCAAATCAATAAAAATATCATGGTAAATAAATCA
>ML778738.1:357403-369053 GCA_009831015.1 Picea engelmannii
CATCGTGCATACGCCTCAAAGAATCAGGCAAGGCTAGTCGATAGGCCACGGGCCCCTTTCTCTCCACAATCTCGAAAGGTCCCATGAACCTAGGAGAGAGTTTAGCTCCCTTTCAAAACTTGATCGAACTCTTATGTGGTTTAACCCACAAGAAGACTCGATTGTCGACCTCGTAACTACGGTCGACTCGGTGCGCATCGGCATAACTCTTCTGTCGATCCTGCGCTTCTTTCATCCTTTGTCTTATGGTTTTCATTTGCTATTCCATTTCTTGGATCGCTTCGGGTCCCACCAGGACCCTATCCTCAAGTCGATCCCAACACAAGGGCGTCCGATGCGGTCTCCCATAAAGAAACTCAAAAGGCACCATCTTAATGGTGCTCTGGTAACTGTTGTTGTAAGCGAACTCTACTAGAGGCAAGAATTCCTCCCAACGCTTTTGTTGGTCCATCACGTACATGCGCAACATGTCTTCCAAGGTTTGGTTTGTTCATTCTATATATCCATCATTCTCTGGGTGATACACAGTACTAAAGTTAAGTTGAGTTCCCAAGGCATCTTGGAAACTCGTCCAAAATCGTCTAGTAAACATCGATCCTCGATCGGATATAATCCTCTTAGGCATGCCATGCAGCATCACAATCTCACTGATGAAAAATATCGCTATGTCAGGTGCCTGATACATCGTACGCACAGGAATAAAGTGAGCACTCTTCATCAGAGTGTCTACTACTACAAAAATCGAGTCGTGTCTCCTTGCCGTCAGTGGCAATCCAACAATACAATCCATTGAAATAACTTCCCATTCGATTCCAGAATGGCATGTGGTTGAAGTAATCCTGTCGGGTGTCTATGTTCAGCCTTCACCTGCTGACACTCTAGACATCTAGCCACAAACTTGACTATGTCAGCCTTCATTCCTTTCTAGAAGAATAAGGGTTTAAGGTCTTCCCTCATCTTCGTAACTCCTGGGTGAGCCATGTAAACTGCTCTATGAGCCTCGCTCAGGATCAACATCCTCAACTCGTCGTTTGGTGATACGTAAATCCAACTTCTAAACCTCAATAAACCATCGCTATCAAATGAATATCCCTCATATTGTGGTACCATCATTGTGTTTTGTCCGATAAAATCCTAGACTTATTTGTACCAGTCATCATTACGCTATAAAGTGAGAATCTTCTCACGTAGATTTGTTTGAAGAGGTAACACCGAAAAGATGCGTGGCCTCTGACTCAAGGCATCTGCCACTTGGTTTACTGTTCCCTTTATGCAAGTAATCTCAAAGTCGTACTCGCTAAGCAATTCCAACCAACGTCGTTGTCGCGCGTTCAGGTCGCTCTGCATAAAAATGTGTTGTAGTCCACAATGATCAGTCTTTAATTCAAATTTTCGCCCAAAAAGGTAGTGTCTCCATACCTTCAAGGCATATACGATGGCTAATAACTCCAAATCATGCGTTGCGTAGTTTTCCTCATACCTTCTTAGTTTCCTCGAAATGTAAGCAATCACTCGTTCGTCTTGCATCAAGACTCCGCCTAAAGCTTCCTTGGATGCGTCAGTGCATACCAAGAAGTCTGCGTCCATGTCAGGGACCTTTAGTATCGGTGTTGTGGTCAACAACTCTTTCAGCCTTAGAAATTATTTCGCACATTTCTCAGTCCAAACAAACTTCTTATTTTTTTTCTGCAATTCCGTGATCGGATTTGCTATATTTGAAAATCCCTCGACAAACTGTCGATAGTATCCTGCTAAACCCATAAAACTACGCACTTTTATGACATTCATCGGTGCAGCCCATTCTATAATATCCTCAACCTTGGCTGGATCCACAACGATACCTTCGTCGGAGATGACATTCCCTAAGTAGTGAATCCTCGATTGATAAAAAGAGCATTTGGACAACTTCCCATATAATTTTTGTTCTCGTAAACATTGTAGTACCAAGTGCAAGTGATCTTCATGCTCCTCTGTCGTCCGAGAGTAGATCAAAATATCATCAATGAATACTTGGACGAACTTTTCCAAGTACTTGCGGAACACCCCGTTCATCAAACTCATGAATACCCCTAGGGCGTTTGTCAGTCCAAAAGGTAAAACAGTAAACTCGTAATGTCCATATCTCATCTTAAAGGAGGTCTTAGGGACGTCATCCTCCTTGATCTGTAACTGGTGATACCCTGATCGCAAATCGATCTTGGAGAACACCATCGCACCCTTCATTTGATCGAACAGATCATCAATTCTTGGTAAGGGATATTGATTCTTGATCGTAGCCTTGTTCAGTTGACGGTAGTCAATGCAAAGCCTCCATGATCCATCCTTCTTCCGAATGAAAATAACCAGTGCACCCCACGGTGACACACTAGGGTGTATCAGTCCCAGGTCCAGCAACTCCTTCAGTTGCATTTTCAACTCTTGCAACTCTGGGGTCGACATCCGATAAGGCGTTCTTGCTATCGGTTCAGTCCCTAGTTTCAAGTCTATAGTAAACTCCAATTCTCTTTTCGGCGGCATCCTCGGTAACTCCTCTGGAAACACGTCCGCAAACTCCTTCACCACCAGAAGGTGTTCTAGACCTTCCACTACTCCGTTTTCATTTAGCGCAAGGATTGCATAAATATTGCACCCCTTGTGCATACTCTTTTGTAACTGTAAGGAAGAGATGAACCTCAAGGAAACTCCCTGGTTCCGTCCTATAATCACACGTCTCTATCCTTCGTCATCAACCAAGATCAACCGTTTCGTCTTACAATTGAGTATCGCCTCGTGCGATTCCAACTAATCCATACCAATCATGACGTCATAAGATCCTAAGATCGTGACTTACAAGTTGACCCTAGTGACAAACTCTCCCAGGTTAAGGGCACAGCCTATAACCTTTCCTCCAATCTTTTGTTTGGCTCCCGAAGCCATCTCCACGAAGCTAAACTCATCCTGTTCGACTTCCTTTACCTTAATCAGTTTTAGCGCTACACCAAAAATGAAACTCTCAGTAGCACCTGGGTCTATCAAACTACTAAGGGTCTGGTCAGCGACAGTACCTGTCATCTCGAGCACAGTCGACTGGTGCTCTGCCTGGCGGTTATTCACCACTGCATGAATCTAATGGGCCTTGCCCATATCTCCCACGGTAGTGGGTCCGACTGATCCAGATGCTATGGTCCTCTCCACAGGACAGTCGTGCTAGTAGTGTGGCTCCCCACATGTCCAACACCCCTTCTTCGGCCCAATAGTCCTGGTACCCAAAGTAGAAGATGACGGCCCACCGGCCTGGGACCTCGGTCTGTTCTACTAAACCTGCCTAAACTGATGCTGCTGTGGGCGATGTTGTTGCTGCTGATGTGGTCCTCGATAAGGTGTCTGTTGTTGAGGCGGCGGTTGTCGGGGTGTAGCAAAAGTGGATCCCCTCTAGAAGCCACGATGTCCCGGCGTATGTCTTGTTGGTGTCTGATGCTGCGATGCACTAGATGAACCCTGCCCTGCGGGTCTCACTGGAGTCCTGGTCTGACCCCCACTGATAAGCTCCTCCTCTGCTATGAGGGCCTTTTGGACAGCATCGTGAAAGGTTTGAGGCATCAAGATCCTAACTTTTGCACGCAAGTTGTTGTTAAGGCCAAACACGAACCGATTGACCTTGAGTTTCTCTGTGTTAAGGTGCAGAGCATACCGAAGCAGCTCCATAAAATGTACCTCGTACTCGGGCACTGTACGACCTCCCTGTCATAATGCATTGAACTCATTGAGCTGACGCTCAATGAATTCCTCTGAAAGATACCTCTCTCGGAATCGTTCCTCGAACAGTTCCCATGACATGTCTTCAATGGCCATGTTCAACTGCGGTAGGAGCGTCTTCCACCATAGAAGAGCGATCCCCTTCAGTTGGAGGACCGCCATGCGGACCTTCATGTTGGAGGTATAATTGCGAAGTGCGAAGCACATCACCATATTCTCCAACCATGCCTCAGCGGCTGCGCCGTCCGGGGCACCAAAGAACTCAGGAAATTTTACCTTCTCGAGTTCACGGTGAATGCTACCTGTAACGGTTGGTGCACGCGGTGAAACCTTAGCGGGTGCCAGCGCCCTGGCCTCATCTCTGTCCAATCGACTGATCAAAGCCTCAGACATGCGCTGAAAGGATCTCATGATGCCAATAACATCGCCAACTGCTATCTGCTCCTGTCCGAGAACCTGTTCGCCTCCCTGGGGGTTAGACCCCTCAGAAGTGGATGCTGCTGGAGGCGTCATGCCTCCTCTAGCACCCCGTCATTTTCCTCCGCGGCGTCCTCTAACCATGATTACCTGCACGCACACAATCAACTCCATCAACAACAATATAATCAATCTAATCATGTCCACGAAAGTTGTAGCGAAGCCCAAGCTGCGGGTCGAACCGGCTCTGATACCATATGTAACATACCTCATTCGTTACGACAACTACTCTATAACAGGTGCAATTTTTTTTTTTGTTTTTTTTAAGGTGTGTGCGCACGTGTAAAGAGGAAACATACACACTTGACTCTACGTCGTCACTCGACGACTAACAAGACGCAACCACGATGATCCCAACAAGAGGACATAAGGCGCACAACAAGTAACTGTAAGCATATAAACGCCCATAGACATAAGGAAGAATCCATAACAGTAGATTTTACTATTTCTGCACAAGAAAGTTGGGCGTTTAATCTTAGTCCTCTGCTCCAGAGAGAGAGAAGGTCAGATAGGCTCCTAGACAACTGCTCAGGCAGAAACTAGTAATCTCTGTCAGGTGTGTCGCAAGAGTGGAAACCCTACCTTTAGAGGGCCCGAGACTCTTGATACAACACTGGATTCTTTACACAGAAAAATCACACACCCAGACTTACATACTAAGGCTACATGGAGGTGTCTACATCCCACCCGACCAACTGACCAAGTAATAAAATGATTACGACCTCGTACATCACAAATTATATAAACAACACGTCCTCTTGGATGGCGTAAGTAAGAAGGACTCTGACAACGACCAAACATGGAAAAAAGGGGCATTGTCTATGACTCAATTAGTATTAAATCCAAACCAAATTCCTCATTTAGTTCTGAAAATCAGGTGTTACCCAATCCATCTTTGAAAATAGTGTAAATTCGATTTACTCCTATTTCTCAGGTACTAAGTCATAACAAAAGATTGCGCTTAGTTCGAAGGCATTACATTTTGTTAACCACTCCAACAATTTTAACAACATTACCCTGGAATAAAAACCATCACCATCTTATTATAGTAGCTTTGCAAGTGACTTAACAACCTCCTTACAACTTGTATGTTACCAATACCATAAAACTTCGACGATATTATCCACAAATTAATAACTACATTACATTTACCTCACTTCCCTTGCAAGAGGATAACATCCACATTACATCTTACATGTTAGTGTCAATAATAAAACTACCATGACATCACCATGAAAACTAGTATTATGTCGATTATAATATAAAGACTTGCAAATTAACTAACTAAACTGCAATGTCATTTCTTTAATGATTACATCCTTACATTTCCTAGTATAAAAGCCTTGCCATAAATCATCTAAGCTACAATAAAGTTACCATACATGATACCATCCTTACATTGACAATCATTACCATAATTTACATTCCATTTTAATATTTCAACCTACTTCAACAATGATTACCTTATAAATCCATCATTCCTTTTTACAGTTATTACCATTAACCCATATTACTATAACATTTATTACATTAACAACTATTTCATGAATACTTCAACATCACTTTAACAATTGTAATACCTCACATTCACATCCCATTACCTCAACTTCCGTTGCTTTGTATTAACATTAACTAACACCTTAACTAACTTAAGTAGCTTCCTTATTAAATACTAAAATAAATGAAAGGTTGTTAAAGAAAGGTGACTAAAGGCAACTAAGAAGGGTTTCGTTTTTAGATATCAGTTTCAACCTTGTAAGAAAGGTAAAGGTGTAACTCTTGACATCCACCAACTTGTTTAAAATCGGAGGTTCCAATGAAAAGATTCTAAGAAAAATAGTCAAGATGACAGTCAACTAGACAAATGATTAAAACCATACACTAGTTGCATAAATACATTAACCGCTAAATGTAATTGCTAGGTTTATTATGAACGATGGTTGATCAAAAGGAGTTATAGATATCTATTTTTTTTTTTCGGGCTATTAGGTGACCTATCAACTAAGAGGTTTACTGGGAGGAACTAAAGGGCGATCGGCTCAAGAGACATGGCAGCGATGCCCCTCGTCACATGGAAATCTATGATATTTAAATCATTTCAGAATTCGCTGTCACTCTGAAATGTCAAAAGTAAAATCCAGTTCACCTAAGGGTTAAGCAAAGTAAATAGTATGGTTACTCACTGGTAAACACATAATCAAATTAGTTTAATAGGCACTTTTGAAACTGTAACTATTCAATTTTGGTTTAAAAGGATAGCACAAAAAATCAACTAAATCTAACATATAGAGATGAACCGAATCGTTACATGTTGACGGCCAGAGTGGTGTCAGTTACAGATGGTAGGAACGCTAGCAAGAAAAACATTTAGCAAGGCTGTCATCCCACTCATTAAAGATATTAAATAGAGGTAAACTTCTAACAGTCACGCCAACTATTCACTGGTTGTCCCGAGAACCAGACACGGGCTACAAAACTGGCATTCAATCTACAGTAAAACCGTAATCCGACAACAGTCAAGGCAAATCGCCAGACATAGATACCGTAGGAAAAACGTGCAGTAACCATTACAGCATACACAGAGACAGAGTCAATTACACCCACCTTAATTTCAAATGCCCACCGTCACATCTGGAAACTTCGCACAGTCAAACTTAAGTGCCCTCAGCGATGCAACACCCACGAAAATAGAAAACGCCCTTCCCAGGACAACAGGAAGTCATATAAAAAAAATTTGCAAACAATTGGTACCCAGGGAAATGTCCCGACAGAAAAACGACCCAGCAATCCGATTGACCCATCATCCACAGAGAAGGAAAATATCAATAAATCACGGCACGAAATAGTTCGAAATCCAGCACATATCACCTGAATCAATTTATAAAATGAGGAACCAGGCCTGTATTTGTGTGCCAAAATGAATCTCAGATCCGATTCTCCAGAATGAAATGCCAACCTCCTAATGCCAGAACGAATTCACATACAGTTTTAATTTAGCAAATAACCAGAGGTATTATTGATATCAAGGTAGTACGATTTGCCAACAGGGCGAGTTGAAGTTTAGCAACAAAAATGGCAAAGGTAAAATATAGACCTCTGAAGATGCAGATATTAAAGACCATTATCTAAAATGAAACCTACAGGAACTAGTTGCTGGAGAAAATTAATTACACAGTTAATTATAAACTCTGTCAAGGAGTGGCCTCTAGGCTAACTAACTCATCTCTACTCTGAATTTTAAGTCCGAAGGTATTGCGATTTGTCATATAAATTTAACATCTAGCATTCATTGGAAGAAATCAGGAGGTTCAAAAAGCATTGTAAAAATCTATTTTCTATGATTCGTCAAGGAAATCGGAAGATGCAGCAACGTTAGATAAAATTGTAACACCAGTACACTTTTCCAATAAACCGGCAGCTCTAAATCAGATCCTAATGCCTTCTATTCTATCAAGTAAACGACGATACCTTTTCCTCCTTGCCTGCCTCGAAAAACGTTCACTGGCTCCGTGCCGCTCCCGCGCTCCACGCCACTCTCGCTCGCCGACCATAGAGACTACACCGGTACCTCCCAGCCAACGCTAGGGGTACTCTGCTTCCCCCTTAGCCCCTTGAGCCGCAAAGGGGCCTCACGATATAGAAGGTATGCCTAGCTTCCCAGCTCGCCTCGCAAGGCTGAGCTACCACTCCAATACAAGCTGAGAAAATCCCAACTCCTCACAAGCAATCAGTCAAGCCACAATCCGGTAATGTAATGTTACGCTAACCGTCCATCCCCTTCTTCCTTATCTTCCCCTTCTTTTATAGCAATTTGAGACCCACCTACTTTCCCTAAATCACTATTAATTTAAGTTTTAATGAAAATCCTCTAAAAATTCTCTGTCGTCCAAGTGTTACTCATCCCCCACGTTTCTCCAAAATTATTTTCTTTAAAAAAATTAAAAGACTTATTTCCCTCACCCACCTAGAGTCGCTCCTAAAATTACTCCTAGGTGTTCCTAGATCCCCTTACATGCTTTTAATAACTTTCCCTAAAATGAAGTTGCTAAATTTAGTTCATTTTAGAAAGTCCTTAATTGCTGATTCCTTTTTTCCTTTTACCCTATGTCCCTTACTTTCCTTTATTATGTTTCCTTTATTACAAGTTTCCCTATTTCTATTATTTATTCCCATTTTTTTTTTAAAACCAAAAAGATAGATGCGCTAATTAATCCTTTCATTATATTTTTAAATTCATAACTTTTATACTCTCACACGTTATTTAATTTTTATTCCTTTTTACAATTAAAACCACAGATTTTAATTAATTTATCCCCCTCTTCACTTTACCCCTTTAAATTTAAGAACACTTTAACTAACACTTAGGGGGGTTTTAGTTTACGCCCTTATGTTTATTTTTGTAGGGTCTTTTCTTAAGTCTAAACAAATTTTATCTTAGAGATGTTTTAAATTTAGGTTTAGATTTGAACTGGGCGACAATTAATTAGGGGAGTCGTTTTGAGAATTTCTTACGGCGTTAAGGTCTTAGGGTCATCTAGGTTTGTCTCATCATCATCATCAATGCGACATGCCCTTCAGGATGCACTACGTGCTCCAAGGGTGCCACTCGCCTCGTTTGATTCTATTGCGCGACGTGCCCTTCAGGATGCACCACGTGCTCCAAGGGTGCCACTCGCCAACTTGTGTTTCTTTTGCGTGAGGTGCCCTTCAGGATGCAGCACGTGCTCCAAGGGTGCCACTCACCGACTTGACTGATTGGTAGACATCTATAACCCTTGGATTCAACACTCCGCTAGGTGAACTTGTGGGATACTAAGGGCTCTAAGGAATAAGGCCCCCGCCTTATTGCGCACCCCTTAGAATCATCGTGAGCGACTGTCGTAGTCTTCCCTCACGGCATCGTGGATCCTCTCGAACTAGGTTATCTTTAACCTACAGTTTGAGCCACAACGGGAGTGCTAGTAGGCTATGGCAGGGTTGTTGTACACACCTCTCCCTCAACCTCTCTGGAAATCATGTGTGGCCCCTTTACTCCATATGTGAGTCTGGTCGGAAATCTATTGTCATCCTGCATCATCAACCATCATGTCAGAACATGTCAACAACATATCATCAAATCAATAAAAATATCACGGTAAATAAATCATCCTAAATAGCACACTCCCTGACTCAATCCGGAGTCCAAGGGGTTCCACCGATGCCTCTGCATCCTCAAGGTTCAAAACCCTACACACTCAATAAAACTGAGTCAATAGCACCTGTCTAAATCAAGTAGTGAAAACATCATGTCGTCTATCATAACGCATCATAATCAAGTATAAATGTATTAACATCAGATAATTCCAGATCACTTGCAAGCAAGTGTCCTCAAATAATAAGTTTTCTCAGTGCGCCAGAGCGGGATGTTACACCTTTGATACCTTGATGTCCAACATCTGATGATTAAAGGAATAATCAAAGATTAGCATGGTAATTAATTTTAAAATGATCATTACAATGAAATATTAATTATTTTGTTTCCACATCATATTTGACACCGAAAATTTAATATGAACCTCATCGTTCATAATTTTCAGATGCCCTGAAATCCTGATACCTGACAATTACGATATTAATCAAATTGTAAAGGAATAATCTAGGTTCATTAATATAATACTATAACACAATCGTCAATAAATTTTCCATACTTTCACTGTTAATAAAACATGTCACCAAGTGATTCACAATTGATTTCATTTAAACATTAGCTAATAGAAATAGGTCGGCATTGAGTATATTTCAAATTTCATAGAAAATATTTTAAATGCTCTGCATAATTTTGTTTCTTCTATTGACTTCAGTTCTATTTTGTAGACCTTGTTCTTGGAGAATATTTGAGAATACTTCTATGGCACCCAAAAATGGAAAGAAGTAGAATCCAGTTCAACAGACTGAAGACCAAAATTCAAAAAATAACAACTATGATGTCTTCTCATGTCCCAAGATTCAATATTTTCAAAAAAGAAAAGTCCACAGTAATAGAAAGCTAGATTGATGATGATACTTATACTCTAGAAATAATTTTTCTAGATATCTTCACAAATTTGCAACAAGACCCAAGCTAGTGGCATACATACACATGATACATTGGGCTCTGAAACATGTAGACCTCCCAATGTAGACTATTTTCAACAATCATAGGGTTGTCATCAGATCTTTCAATCCTACATATCTCCAAGTAATGTATAAACTTATAAAGCCCAACATTAGTTACAATAGTGATTTCCTGGAAAATTTTAATCAAGAGGAATGTGTGTAATATGGCTTACAATTTCCACAATTCGTTAAATATTGGTGGGGTGATGAAAATGAGTTTAAAATAGAAAGTTTGGGTATATATGCTACTTCTTCTTGTAATCCTAGGAATTTATATGTTGTTTCCCTATTGTATCAATTATATGGCGAAAATAACCCTAACCATTTCAAATTAGATTGGTTTTTAATTATGCATAGATTAATTAACAATTTCAATTTCAATTGGGACACTATTTTGTCTATCAAACTCTATATACATATTGAAAATTTTCTTAGGTTTAAATAAACAAGAGAATCCCGTCCATTTTATATGTCAACGTATATAATGAATGAAACTTCTTCCCATAGCTATTTTCCTCTAATGGGATGGTAGTGGACTGCAAGCTCTCCAAAACCTATTCACATTTATGACTTTAAGATATGGGAATAAAATTCGAAGGAACATATTTATGAAATCTGTAATCATGTTATCATTCCTCTCCATCAAATATTTTTTGGTTTTCCACCACCCTGGATCAGAAAGAAAGCTATACATAGTTTAAATCAAGTTGGTTATTGAGATATTGAAGAAACATTCTCCTATATTAGGGTTTATGGGTGTTATTCTCCTCCTTGTGCCTTACCTAAATTTATTCCCGATAGACTTGTTTGCAAAGAGATAGCTTATCAAACATCGGGTACTGGCATAAATAAGGAATTACAATCTTCTTCAAAGAGTGTTTGGACCACTTTTACTGTGCATATAAGCCCGTAAAATCTATCTAATGAAACTCATGCCAAAATAGAATCTATGGTGTTGGAGGATATCATCTTGTCCTATATTTAATTTAAGAGGCATCATCCTTTAAAAATTATAGATGAACATTGTGTTCAAGTTGGTGCAAAGAGATATGTTCATGAAAATTCCTACTTTGATGATATTTTTAAGAAATCCATGTCTTATCAATAAGTTTTTGTTAAGAACCAAACATCAATATAGCATATAAAAACCTTAGAAAAACTACTCAACGTCTTGAAAAAGAGATAATTTCAGATAATAAGCCTCTTCGAGGGGGCAACCTCCTTTTACCCCACTTAAATGTTCAAGTACAAGATGATTCAAAATGAAAATGTCTCCTTGGTATATATAGGAGACTAGGAGGTA
>ML778738.1:373428-437287 GCA_009831015.1 Picea engelmannii
ATTGTTTTACCTAGAACACCTTCTTGAGACTAGTCAATAGGGCTAGTCAGATACCCTATCTTACACAGGGTGTATCTACAAATTTAAGATGACCCAGAAGCTGAAATTTTTACCAAAGATACAATACTAATTTCTGTAAATGGTATCCAAAGGGCAGGGTCTGACACGTTACAAAAATTTTTTTATAGCGAAAATGCCTCAATGACTCATTTCAGGATGATTCCATAACCCTATCTTGTACAGGCTGTATCTCCAAAAGTATAAATCCTCTGGATCTGAATTTTGAACCCAACGTACCTTGATCCGTCTGATAAATACCCTCTAAGAGGTTTCTTCTGAAAGGTTGTAGAAAAAAATTTATAGTGAAAATTCCACGGTGTCTCAGATGTAGTAGTGAAACCCCAAGACCTTGAGCTCTGATACCATATGTTAAGAACCAAACATCAATATAGCATATAAAAACCTTAGAAAAAGTACTCAACGTCTTGAAAAAGAGATAATTTCAGATAATAAGCCTCTTCGAGGGGGCAACCTCCTTTTACCCCACTTAAATGTTCAAGTACAAGATGATTCAAAATGAAAATGTCTCCTTGGTATATATAGGAGACTAGGAGGTATAATGGCTTAAAGCCGACATAATTAAAATAACATTACTAATATAAATTACAACTAATGGCCTAAGCTGACATAAATAAAATAGCATTACTAATCTAATATGTCCCAATTAAGGGGTAATGAGCCAATATTAGGGCTTAACAGTTTTACAAAGAATTTAAAACCTTTATAAGCAAACATTGGATAATTTCTTAAATTTCCAAAAGACAAGGAGCGGGTTCCTTCCACCAATCCTCCAACAAGGATACAAAGAACAAGTTATTGGTACTCAAGTAGAGACATAGGCTGCAGTATCATAGACAAATAAAATAACAAAATGTTTGTCTCAAACACTCAACCCTTCTCAAAAACATTTTGAGTGCCAACCAATCCAAAACTTTGTTGAAGAAATTATAGGAATATTATCAGGATAAATATTGAAAGAAAATATTATCCAACAGATAAATAAAAATGTTCACATGATAAGAGAGATTTATTTGGAAATGTTCTACAATAACAAACTCGACACAAGGGACAACCTCCTATAATTCATGCTCTAATAGGACCAACACAAATATTGTCCTTACTTCAAATCTTTGGGAAAGGTCTAGATACTACATACAAAAGAACTCAAACACAAGAGAATGATATTCTGTTTACTTCATCAGTTATTTGAAAGACACCCTTGGCCACTATTCCTAGAGTCTCAGCTCCAAAATTTTTATATGTTGATTCCTTGACACCAATTGATATTAATTATATCTTGTAAAATATTTGTAAATGTTGTAAATATACATGTTTTCTTTATTTCATTTTATTTTTTTCTTTTGGCACAATGGGAAGGCGAATTTTTTTTTTGTGATTGTTGGCCTTCCAATACCATCCCATTAAAAGTAATGAGATAAACATTGAACAAGGAGAAAGGGAGATGCAAGGAGAAAGAGAGAAGGAAAACAACATAAATGGGAGCTCGAAGAGGGTATCCTACTCAAATTTTAGTGGACGAAGGAGTTAATTTGCATGTTCGCTTTGAACAAGGGTGTATTTGAACCTTGGCCTTTGAAATTTTGTATTGTCAGTGAGTAACAATACACAGAGACTGTGTATAGATCTCCCCATTTTAATTTTCTCCTCAACAAAATAAAAGTCCCATTTAAATGATGAATCTTTGAGTTATCAAAATCTATTCTTTGAGAATTTGGTTTTGAGCGATGGGAATGTATGCATACTTTATTGAAGTGTCTTTTCAGCCTATAGCATCTATCGAAAGAGTTTTCCCATTGCTTGGGAGAATTTAAACTTTCCTGGGTGAATTTAAACATACATGGGAGAATTTATACTTATCTGGGTGAATTTAAGGACCCTTGGCTGTTTTATTTACTACCTACGCAAACTTACACTTACCTGGGAGAATTTAGAGACGCATGGGAATTTTTATTCATTGTTGAACATATAAATTCATCCCTTGTATTTTATTTTATTTATTTCGGGGAATCAAAATCACCCCTAGATGGTTTTTAGTTGTTGGGGGTGACCAAATCGCCCTAAAAAAAAATTCCTTTGCTGTTGAAGATCAAATCCTCCTATAGATAAAAAAAAAAATCAACTGTTGGTTGAATCATTCTGATAGGGTTTCTCTTGCAGTCAATTTTCCTTCATTTATTCAACTGAGCTTTCATTTGGTCACCCCGACCATCAAAGAATTTGACTAGGATTAAATTTGGTCACCCTGACCATAAAATAATTTGATTGGGATTTCATTTGGTCGACCGAAACATCAAATAATTTGACCAAGATTTCATTTGGTTGACCTGATCATCAAATAATTCAATGAGGATTTCATTTGGTCTCCCTTACCATCAAAGCATTCGACCGAGATTTCATTTGATTGACCTGACCATCAAATCATTCGACCAAGATTTCATTTGGTTGACTTGACCATAAAAACATTTGATTGGGGTTCCATTTGGATGACATGACCATCAAATCATTCGACTGGTCATCCATAAGGCCAACTCGACTAGTGGGTGGTGGACTAGTTTATTATTTGGTAGAGTAGACTGATTGACATATTGCAAGGATTATAACCAAGAAAAGAACATCAAGATAGAAATAAAAATTTTCTTCCATAGTAGAACCCATGTTAGTGAGATAGATAGGACATAGGCCTAACATTTACAGATCACCAATTGAGGAGGAAGAATCCCTCCCCCTACAAATTTGATCTTTAGTAAAAAAAGAGAGCAATAATAAAGGAAGAGTTCAAAAGAAAAGGATCGATAAGATAAATGAACCTCAAATAAAGAAAAGGATTATTTGGGATGGATCATGATAGATTGATCAAGAATTTGCAAGAGAATTGAAAGATTCCATGGTGAATTTGTATCAACAAATATTGGGTCAGTGAAAAATATAAAACAAATCATCAAACAAAAAAATGATGAAACATTTCATCTTCAAGAGAAATTCAAACAAAAAGAAACACTAGCTGAAAAACAAGTTTAACTGAACTTTTCACAAGTACAACAAGTACATCTTCAATAGATGAAAATCTTGGAAGAACAACTGAGAGTTGAAATTTCTCAAGTTCAATAATTGGTCTTTGACTTTATGAATGAAAAAAATGCTCAAATCACACAATTGCAGTCTCAAATTCAAACTTTAGAAAGTGAAATGATTGATGTTGGTCAATTGAAGCATCAATCTATAGAGGTTAACGATCAATTAAATCAGACACATCTACACCTTTTTCAGAATGCGGGTTCAATTTTAAATCAACAAGGTATGATTAATGATGGAAGCATAAGACTCAATATATATATAATATATATTATTATTTAATAAATTTATTATTCGTCGCCTTGTTCAATATCTAACAATGTGTATAAATAGACATACATGAGTAGAGTCATGTTTTTTTGTCTAAAAGACGTGACTTTACAATAAAAGTATAATTATTTACATTAATGATTTAATTAGTAGTTAATGACATTGTAATAAGCATATGGTATATTACAAGTCATTCCTCCTTCAAATGCTTCTTCCTCAGAGAATTGTTGTCAAGGCATTGTTATTTTGATGGTTATATTTTTTTAATTTTGTATTCTTCATTAGTATCTTATGAATATCCGTCTCCCTCCTTTTCAGACATATAGAATTGTTTTCTCTTGCATACTTGATTTTTCTTGTACTTGAATTTTGATTATGTCATTTCATAGCTAGTAAAAGGAGCCAAAGCCACTCTATTATGTCATTTATTCTAGTTAGAGTCCCACACAACGAAGTCCTCTCTCAGGTTATAGACGATTCTTTCTCTATATTTTTAGAACACCCACCATTGTCAAAAGAAAGATGACTCACCATAGATTATTCCTACAAGATAGGAAAGGGCGGGAGTTTATTCCATTGAATGTTTCCTTCTCTCAAATAATACACACTCATTGTTGTCATCATGTAAGGATTTAACCTTATTTATTAACTCTTCAGAATTAACAAGTACTGGGAGATTGTTTTTTCATTGTAAATCCACAGAGAGTAACTGTTAGGGTATCCCGAGTTTGGGTTTTGGGATAAAATGAGGGAGTTGGGAAGAAAACATGGGTGATTGAGACATGCATAATATGGGATAGTTGTTGTTGATGTCTCATTTTCATCGTTTTTCACTGCTTCTAAGTCATTGCTAAATTCCTCATCTTTTCATTTGAGGCTCTTATTGTCATCTTCGATGCGATTTTCAACCTTTAAACATGTTTTCTCATCCTTGTTATTCAAAGTTGTTTTTTTCACATCTGGGTCTTCCATAACACCATCACTAGATTTACTTCTTTCATCATCATCGTATATTTGTCCCTCTGGAAATTCAGATGATAGAGAATGCAAGATTTATTTTTGGTGTTTTCACAGGCAGGCAAGTGAATAATATGTGGATAGTGAAGAATATATTTCTTTATATTTGGGATCTTGTAAAGAGAGGCTTCAGGGGAAACAAGAACAAATGACTCCTCATTTCATAGTTACAGTTTCTAGCCGCAAGCCTCTGTAGCAATATAAAAAAAACACCTCGGATGTCTTGTTGCTTGACCTTTACAGAGAATTGGATTTCAAATTTTTGGTTTCAATGTAAAATGGACCTACCGACAATAACAAATAGCATTGTGCTTGAGAAAAGAAGGAAGACGAGGGAAGAAATGCAATATCAATTGAATAACCAATAAATAGATTAGCTAATCATCTATTCTAGGAGATTCTATAAGAAGGGTTCAATAAGGCAAGGCAGAGAGCTACCGAGGTAGGAAGGATAGAGAGAGAGCTACCCTCCTCCTTTAATTATGCCAAGGATTCCTTCTATAATTGTTATTTTATTTCTTTCAAATAATTCTTCATTTCTTCGAGAGTTTTGCTCATATTTTCCATACTAGTTATAATTTTCATGTTTTTATAAATGATATTTTCCATCTTGAATGCATGTGTTTTTTGTCTTTCACTAGGATTTTCTCTAATACCACTTGGAAGATTAAGAATTGATATATATATAATATATTATTATTTAATAAATTTATTATTCACCACCTTGTTCAATGTACAACAATATGTATAAATACATGTACATTAATAGAGTCACATTGTTTTTTTCTAAAATACGTGACTTTACAATAAAAGTATAATTATTTACATTAATGATTTAATTAGTAATTAATGACATTGTAATATACATACGGTATATCACAAATGATTTATTAAAAATCATTTTAGATAATGAGGTTGAGTTAGCACCAATCCAAAACAATTCTTTTGAATTAATATTATGTCAAAATGAGGTTAATTCAATTTGTCAGAACTCACCTCAAACTTTTGAGTCAAAAAAGTTGAAAGGACAAATTGATATAATAGCATGGAAACATAATCTGGAGGAAGCTAAAAGGTTAATTGAATAAGAAATGGAAGCATGTACTTCATCATTATATTCAACAATTAACATAGTGGGAGAAATTGACATGCCTAATGTTCAATTCTCTAGTGACATGACCAAGAGAGTAGATGTAATTTTTAAAGTACGAAATTACAAGAAAAGAAATAAGGATAAAATTGCAAGATATATAAGGTCAATCTTGATGCCATCAATCGATTTTTGGTTAGACCATAAAACTATTATGTCATCACCAATCAAATTTCTGCTAGGATTAACCAATATCTTCCAGTCGTGGAAGAAAAAGTCTTTCATTATGAAATAATATCACATCCAGAAGCTCCTAGTTTCATTTCCCAAATATTGGAGATTTATTCAGAATAGACAGAGCATATGGAAGGTCATGCATCAAATAAAGGTTCTATTGAAGGATAATTAAATAATATCCAATCATATTGCTCCAATACCTTAACGGTCTCATTTCTATTGGTTTTAGTCTTTTAGTTAGAACAAAGTTTGAATAGATATTTTCAATATGTAATTTTGTAATATTATTTATAGACACTTCCAAGAACCTACAAGTGGTTCGATTTCCAAGAAAAGAGACTTGTACACTATTGTCAATACTATTATTAGAGATACAGATCCACTCAGTGATTTTTTGATTCATTTACTAGAAGGATTTGTATGGTACTGTTTATCATGCATTCATATGGTATTTAATTCTGAAAGTCATGTTCATTTATTCATTTCAATTCACCTATCATTAATGAAACTACTTATTGTTTGGACTGTTGTTAAACAATTGAGTAATTTCATTGAAAACATCTCAATAATTGAGTTAATAAATGATGCGATATGAATAATGTGGTTAAAATAGTTACCATTTAACTGCTTATGTGAAGATTATCTTACTCCAGAGGTTCCTAAATGCCATTTAAATGTGGTGAGTTTTTATCCTTTTTAGACAGTTCTCTTTTTTTATTCATATTTTAATTAATCACTCTTCTAGGATAGGATAGTTTATCTTTAGAATAGATTTAGATTAGTTCTTTCTTTTTCTACATGCTAAATTAGAAGAGCTTCAAAGAAAGTCTCCTTTCAAGGAGAAAATTCCCTTTAACTAGAAACCGACCGCACATATTAGTGAGGATCACCATTCCAAACAAGTATAGGATGAATTGGGGATTTGATTGGGTGGTTTCTCTACGTTGATTACTGATAAATTTTTGAGGCATAAAAAAAATGATATTGTCTTCCTTATATTCCTCCGTGTTTATAAATTATTGTGTAAAAAACAACTAGTTTTATAGATTTTTGTGTCACAAACACATGCACAAATGGAAATGGGGTTGAATTTGATGATCAATCCTTTACTCATGGCATTGGAGTGGTTATTGGTAGGATACATGAACAACCATAACTAATGATAATGATATATTTCCATTGTCGGAGTTGTGAATCTTCAAATCCAAACACACCCACCGATAACATCAACATATTCTATGTTAAGAGCCAAATATCAATATAGCATAGAAAAACCTCAGAATAAGTACTCAACGCCTTGAAAAAGATAGAAACTCAGATAATAAGCCTCTTCGAGGGGGAAACCTCTTTATGCCCACATAAATGTATAATTACAATATGATTCAAAATGAAAATGTCTCCTTGGTATATATAGGAGACTAGGAGGTATAATTACAACTAATGGACTAAAGCCGACATAAATAAAATAACATTACTAATATAATATTCCCTAATTAAGGGGTAATGAGCCACTATTTAGGGATTAACATGTCCCTCCCCTTGAGACAAGTTTTGTCCACAATGCTTGAGTAACTCTCGATTCTTCTGTATAAAAGACTCATCTTCCCAAGTGGAATCTTCAGCCGATAGTTTCCTCCATTTAATGAGATACTCGGAAATGGATCTATTCCTCAACTGGAGAATTCTTGTGTTAGTGATGGCTTTAGGATCCAATATGATTTTTCCTTCCTCGTCAAGTTCTGGCAATATAGTTTGAACTGGGATCTTGTCACCTATAACCTTCTTTAAGCATGAAACATGGAAAACTGGGTGTACTCGTGAAGATGCAGGAAAATGCAATTTGTATGCCATAGTACCAATATTTTGCAACACATTATAAGGGCCATAATACTTTGGTGATAATTTATTATCCTTCTTCGCTTTCTTGAGGGACATCTGTTTGTATGGTTGTAGTCTTAAAAACACCCAATCCCCTACTTGAAAACTTCTTTAACTACGATGTTGATTTGCTTGTTGTTTCATACGATTTTGTGCCATGGTCAGGTTGTCCTTTAATATTTGGAGAACTTGTTGTTAATGCTCGATGTGATCTTGCACTGCTTGAACCTTAGATTTTTATTTTAGAGAGGAAGTGATGGAAGGAGGGTGGTATCCATAGAGTGCCATAAATGGTGTCATTTTTGTTGTAGTATGAAAGGAAGTGTTATAGCATCATTCTTCCAAGGGTAACCATTTGAACCATTGTGTTTGTTTATCAGAGAGGAAGCAATGAAGGTAGACTTCTAGAAATTTGTTCACTATATCGGTTTGTCCATCAGATTGAGGATGATAGGATGATCTATGAGCCAATTGAGTACCCAAACAAGAAAATAATTCTATCCAAAAATGTCCAGTGAAGATGGGATCTCTATCACTTACAATAATTTTTGGGCTGCCATGTAGCTTTTGAACTGTCTACATGAATGCAGTGGAAACTATACTAGCTTTGACGAGATGAGAGAGTGCACAAAAGTGTGTGTACTTGGTTAGTCTATCAACAATCACCATGACGACACTCTTTCCTTCAGACTTCGGTAACCCTGTGCTAAAATCCATGGAAACCTCCTCCCAACACTACCTTGGGATGGATAATGGTTATAAAAGACTTGGGGTCTTAATTGTTTACACCTTATTTTGTTGGAAAACCAAACATTCTGCCACAAACCTTTGAACATCATTTTTAAGGCCATCCAAAAAAAATTCCTTCTTGACCCTATGGTAGGTTTTTAAAAATCCCGAGTGCCCTCCTATTGGAGAGGTGTGCAATTCCAATAGTACCTTTTGTTTGAATTGGGATTTCTTACATAAATATAAGCGATATTTGTACCATAGTGAATCATTTTTCCATGTAAATGTATCTGATGTACTGGAATCCTGCCACAACCTTTGAATGAGAGTCCACACTTTTTTCTCATTCTTCCATTCATACCTTGCTTCTATTATCCAATCAGGTTGGATGATTGGGATAGCATAGAGAAAGGCCTCAACATCTTCATCCTTCCTTGAGAGTGCATCTGCCACAACATTTTTCTTTCCTTTTTTATAGATGATTTCAAAATCATAACCCAATATCCTGGTTACCCATTTTTGTTGTTCTTCTGAAGATAGTCTTTGTTCCAAGAAGTATTTAAGACTATCATGAATTGTTTTGACCTTGAAGTGCCTACCTATTAGGTAAGGATGCCATTTCTTCAATGCATGTAATATTTTCACCATTTCCTTCTCATAAATGGGTTTTTGTAAGTCCTTTCCCTTGTGTGGTCAAATTTCAAAATCCAGGGGCCTTCCTTCTTGCATTAGGACAACACCAATTCCATTTCTCAAGGCATAAAATTCCAAAATAAAGGTTTTTGTGAAGTCTGGAGTGGTCAAGATAGGAGCTTTACACATCACCTCTTTAAATTATTCAAAAGATTTAGTTTCCTCTCGAGTCCATTAAAATTCATCCTTCTTAATTAGTGTCGTTAAAGGTGCTTCTATTCTTCCATAGTGTCGAACAAACTTGTGGTAGTAACCTATCAAACCTAGAAATCCTCTAAGATTCTTCAACGTTTTTGGAATCATCCAGTCCATCATGGCCTTAATATTGTTAGGGTATACCTTGACAGCTTCATGAGATACAATATGACCCAAATACTCTACTTTCTTCACTCCAAAGAAACATTTGAATGGTTTGGGATATATTTGTTGCTCCTTTAGTAGTTGTAGCACCTTGTCAACATGTCACACATGATCCTCCCAAGACTTGTTATAGATTAATATATCATCAAAAAATACTAACACAAATTTTCTAAGGAAGGGATTGAAAATGGAATTCATCAACCCTTGGAATGTGGAAGGTGCATTTGTAAGGCCAAAAGGCATGAACAAAAATTCATAATGGCCTTCATGAGTTTGGAATGTTGTTTTTGGGATATCTTCTTCCTTCATTATAATATGATGATACCCTGAATGAAGATCCAACTTTGTGAAATATATTTCTCCATGTAGTTCATCTAAAAATTCATTAATGACAAGAATGGGAAACTTATCTTTAATAGTGATCTTGTTGAGCTCTTTATAATTTGGACACATACGCCATGAGCCATCTTTCTTGAACACCATTACCACCGATGCAGAGTATGAACTTTGGATAGGTCTAATAATGCCAGCCTCTAACATTTCTTCAACCATGCACTCAATTTCACTCTTTTGGGCATAAGGGTATATGTATGGCCTGATGTTAGGAGGAACATTGCCAGGAATTAGGTGAATATCATGATCATGATTTCGAGTGGCTGGAAATCCTTTGGGAATATCTTCAAATAGTTTGGAATGCTTATCCATGACCCCTTGGAGATCTAGAGGGGATGGCTCAGATGTTTGAACATCTAGTGAGCATAGTTGTGCAATAACACCTTGATTCCCCTTTTTCAATAATTTTTTCATTCCATTAGAGATTATCACCTTACCAGGTTTCCCCGTGATACCTCTTAGCTCAATTTCTTTTCCTTCCATTCAAAATTTCATGAAAAGTTCTTGAAAATTAAACAACATTGTTCCTAATGATTGTAACCATTGGATTCCTAGTACAACATTAGCACCACCCATGGGTATAGCAATCATTGGACTATTCATTACATATTCCCCCATAGTAAGATTGATCTTATTTCATTTTCCTGAGAAATTGATAGTTCCTCCATCTACAATCATTACTTGAAACTCTGGTGCTGGATATACAAAGCAATTGAGATCTTTGGCTAATTTATAATGAATGAAATTATGAGTATTGCCAGAATCGATTAGGACTATTACCTTTTTCTTTTTGATATATCCTTCTATATTGAGGGTTTGAGGAGTGCTAATTCTATCCAATGCATTACATGATATTGTGGGAGTCAACTCTTCAGACGAAATTGATTCTACGTTTTCATTTTGAGATGGTTCTTGTTCATGTTCTTCTTCTTCCTCCTCTTCACAATCTATGTAGAATAATTTCTTCTCACCACACTATGTCCCTTACTATACTTGCTATCAACCTTTTTCTTTTATTTACTCCAATTGTTGACATGTCAAGCTTGTAGGTTGAGGTGTTTTAGAAGAAGGAGCATTATTCTCTCGATAGATGTTAGGATTGGTCCTTCTAGTAGCCATAGCCATATTTTTACTTTCAACATTTCATGCCACCCTAAATGCATTCTCCAATGATTTGGGTTCCCAAAGGCGAACCTCATGTTGAATGTTATCTCTTAAAGTTCCTATGAATACATCAATCAAGTGCTCATCTGGAATATCTGTTACCTTTGTATTCAATCTTTGGAAGTTCTCAATGTGCTCTATAACTAAACCCTTTTGCTTGAGATTTATCAATTGGCTAAAGAAGCTATTACTCTGTGTATCCTCATAGTGTGCTATCATTTCTTCCGTGAAAATTTCCCAAGTGACGAGTGATTTACGAGAAAAAATCCATCTATACCATACAAATTGATTGGGTTCTAAATATAAAGAAGCAATTCGTACCTTTTGTGTATGTGGAACATTATGTAGATCAAAGAATTGCTCCTTCTGAAACATTGAAGAAAAAAAGTTATAGAAAAAATTCCAAGGTGTCTCAGATGTAGCAGTGAAACCCCAAGACCTTGAGCTCTGATACCATATGTTAAGAGCCAAATATCAATATAGCATAGAAAAACCTTAGAATAAGTACTCAATGCCTTGAAAAAGAGAGAAAATTAGATAATAAGCCTCTTCGAGGGGGCAACCTCCTTATTCCCACATAAATGTACAATTACAAGATGATTCAAAATGAAAATGTCTCCTTGGTATATATAGGAGACTAGGAGGTATAATTGCAACTAATGGACTAAAGCCAACATAAATAAAATAACATTACTAATATAATATTCCCTAATTAAGGAGTAATGAGACACTATTTAGGGCTTAACATTCTAATAAAAAAAAATTAGTGCCATAATAGTCATGCATACACATGGATTTTATGTCATTGAAAAACTTGTCACTAGCATTGTCTATGACTTTGATTTTTTAACCTAATTCATTTTGTGGCTTGTTACATAATATGGACATGAGGGTTGTTCATATTGTTCATATTTGGGATGAGTTGGAGTGAATGCAATCTTGTGAGGCTTAGTAGGATCAGAGGTAGATAAAATATGATTCCATAAGGTAAAATTTTAGGTTAATTATGATAATTTCTAGTGCATTCGTTATAACCTACCGTAGACACATTAATGCGGGTCTTGATTGCATAATATTTGTAGAATATACACATGTGTGAGTCCCATTCATGAAAAAATTAATGGTCCCAAATGGCCATGCTTCTACAATGAAGACTAGTAAAAAATAGTTTAATAATAAAATGATGTTAATAGAGTATAGGTTAGGTTGGTATTCTTACATGGTCTTTGTAATACACACAATATTTTTCAAGGATGCCTTATTTTTATATTTGTTCATTTGATATATTATCCAACATTCCTCATCGATTTGTTGTAATATATAATTTTTTGATGGCCTAAAACAATACATGCATACATCCATAGAAGAATTGTCAATTATTTGGAAATATTTTTTAACTAATTTTAGTAAAATAACCTTGGGCTAATCCCAGGGAGAGTGAAATTTTGGGTCTTCAAAAGTCTAACTATTTTAGTTAACAAAAAAATCACATCTTTCATTGGAAGCAATTTTGCAAAGCAAGTTGTTGGATGACCCTAAAAAGGCCGCAACAAGACCCAAATTAGGTTGCAACCATTGTCATAATCATCGTCTCAAAATAGATCATGGACTAAATTTATAATGTGGTTAAAACTTCCATTTTTATTGGAGTCACAAATTAAGTCATTGTGGAACTTGAGACTAGTCACACATTTTGTTAAAATTTCATTATTTGTAGAGGTTGAAAATGTGTAATTTTCTATGTTGGGGTTTGTTATAACATAGTTTAAATTTTTATCCACTACGGTTCTAACCGCTAGACCTATATGGTTCTAACTATTCTAGGATAATGGTTATGTTCTAGGCCATCGCAGTTTGATTTTATTTAACTTTATATTTTTGTGTTTAGATTAATATTAAATTATTGTAATTTTCATTAAATAACACATTATTATTAAATTTTGATTAAACATTTAATAATAATCCACTTTTATATACTATATACCAATAAAACACATGTTGTTTTTGGAAAACTAATCATGTGCCTGATCTTATAGATTGACGGTTCTAAATCTATCCTCCCTTGCGCATGTTTGGCATTTAAAAAAGGAGAGGGGGGACACGATACTTAAGCAAGGTTAAAGGTAAGGTGATGTGTCACACATCTATAAATTGTGGTCCCCCAATCTTTTGGTTAGGATAACCAAACACTATGTAACATAGCCAGCCACTGGGCTGGGCCACGCTATTCCAGGGACACTCTGCAAGAAAAATTTGAAACCACACTATAATGAACCAAGCCGCACACAAGACAAATCTTGGAAACAAAAAGACTCATCTCAAGTCTTAAAATCAATCTCTGGTAATAAATTAATTCAAGGACACATGCAGGAGATAAGATAATAGAGCATGCATTTAACAAGAATCAATATAAATTCTTAAAGAATATTTATCATGGCATGCACAACCATACCTAACAAGCATTCATAATATAAACATGCAAATCAGAGATAATAATTAATACATAGTGGAAATAAATATACAAGTAATGGAAACCATGACAGAGAGAACTTATCTTTAATAAAATGAATCATCAATTGGCTTCATACCAAGGACGATCCACCCAACCATAGAAATTATTGTTCCAAGTATCAAAAACAATGTCACCATCGATCTAGGGCTATGAATCCACAAGGTCAGTGCCAGGGTGTCACTCAGCTTCCTAAACTAGTCAACAATTAATCTCTCACAAATTTCTCAACACACAACAATCCAAAGTACGCCATCTCTCTTCTCTCCAGCCTACACAACCCAAGAGAATGGATCCCCTTGTCTACCACATAGTCCCTCAAGTTGTCCACCTCTTTCTAGGTCTCCAGTGCATCTGGTAAAGAATCTCCATGCTGGGAAATCTCTGGACTCACTGCTATGAACAAAAATTAACACATGCCAATGTAACTCAGACATGCATGCATGGATTTCAGGGTTGGAATACACCAATCATTACTGCAACCAACAAAAATTGGCTTCTTCCTCAACAATTTTACCCCAAGTCCCAAAAAAGAACAATAATGAAGGGAAACAATAAATCAAGAGTGAATAGAAAAGAAAAATGGAGAACAACTATCAATAAGAAAACCCAAACAACCCACAAGAGGTGTTTATATATTTACTTGCAAATCAAGAACCACATGGAATTCCCCAAGAAACTCATGTAATTGATTCTCTCAATTAAAACAATCATGGGTAAGTAAAATATAATAAAAAGACTTATCCCCTTAACCCCCCCTCTCTCATGGAATTATAACCCTCAATAACTCTTGTCCTTGTCCATCTAGCAGCCAACAATGTATTTTATTATTGATAATAATCAAATAATTACTTTTCCTAGGCACTCCAGCCTATTTTAATTGTTTATCCACTCTGTACTTTCATCAAATAAAAAAACTACATTATTTAATATGGGGACTCAAAACTAGGGTATTTCATTCCCCTCCCCCTTAATTTGGAATTGTCCTTAGCACATATATATAACCAAAAATAAAAATTTCAAAATTATTCAAAATGTCGTGGGTATTTTGCTTGTATGACATCTTCATGCTCTTAAGTAGCATATTCAGGACCATAGCAAGTCCATTGAACTTTTACCATCTCTGTAACTCGATCACAAATATTTTTTACTTTTTTGTCCAATATGCATAGAGGTTGGACCTAAAATTCTCCCTACAGCTCCACCTAAATCCAATTCCAATCAATATCATGGTTAGGATCATGTACATACGTTTTCAGCAACTATACATGAAATACATTATGCACATTCATGGAAGCAGACAATGTAAGCATGTATGCAACTGGCCCTATTATGTCCAATATCTTAAATGGACCATAGAATCTGGCTGCTAGCTTTGTACAACCACCCATGTTCAATGAGTTTTTCTTGGGATTCACTTTCAAAAGAACATGTTCCCCCACTTTAATTCTTTGGTTGTCCTATTCTTATCTACATAACCCTTATATCTGTCTTGTGTTTCCTTCAAATTTTGCTTAATTTTGACCATCTGGTCTTTCATATTCTTGAGCAATTCTAGCCCAAGTACCACTCTATCAGCTGGTTTATCCCAACTCACTGAAGTAGTTCATTCCTACCATACAAAGCTTCATATGGTCTCATCTTCAATGAATCTTGATACCCATTATTATAGGAAAACTCAACCAAGTGCAGGTAATCTTCCCACTTAGATGGCTTATCCATCACATACATTCTCAACATGTCTTAAATTACATGGTTGACTCTCTTTGTCTTCTCATATGACTATGGATGGTATGTTGTGCTAAAGTTCATATTTGTACCAAATCCTTTAAATGATTCTCTCCATAAATTGGAAGTAAAATTTGTATCTCTATGTGAAACAATTGCCTTAGATTTCCCATGCAACCTAGCAATATCCCTCATGTAAATTTATGCAATATTATTTGATGTATGAGTCATTTTTACAGGAACAAAATGAGCATCCTTTCTCAATTTATCAACCACTACCATGATTGAATCATGTTTCATTGTTGTCCTAGTCAATTTAGTTATAAAATCAATGGTTACCACTTCCCATTTATTCTTTGGAATTGGAAATGGTTGTATAAAACCCGATGGGTGTTTATGCTCAGCCTTCACTCTTTGGCATTTCGTACATCAAGCTATATAGTTAGCAATATATTTATTCATTCCTTGAAAAGATAATTGGCATCTTACTGCTGCAATTATTTTATGGTAACTGAGATGTCTAACATATGGAACATTATGCATTTATTTTGATACCAAATTCCTAAGTTCTCCAGATATGGGAACATAATTCTATTTTCATTCATAAGTAATCCATCTTCCTTCATGTCATATTATTTAATTTTCTACTATACATTTTCCTATTATAAGCTCTATTTTACCTATAGGTAATGTTGATCTGTAACAACAACATCAAAAAATTTATTCTATTTCAAATATAATTGATGCATACTAATGGTTGTATCATGGATGAGATGTACTCTTCTACTGAGTGCATAAACAACTTTATTTTCTTTTCCTTTGATATGATTTATGTCAAAATTGTATTCACTTGAAATTTCCATCCATATCATTTTCCTTGCATTCAAAGTTGGTTGTTCAAAAAGATATTTCAGACCACTATGGTATGTTTTTAATTCAAATCTCTTTCCCATGAGAGAATGCCTCTATGTCTTCAATGCATAGACAATGACAAAAAGATCCAAGTCATGTGTGGCATAGTGCCTATAATTTTATTTAATCTTTATGAACTCATAACCAATGACATGTCCATTTTGAGTTAGGAATCCACCAAGTTCTTCCTTACATGAATCTATGCATACCACAAAACTTTCTTTGGGTCAACAATATCTAAAATATGTGCAATAGTAATTAATTCTTTCAACAAATTAAATTTTCCTCCACTCTCAGCTATCCATTCAAATTTAATTCCCTTCTTTTGCAAAGAAGTGACACGATGAGAAATATTAGAGAAACTTGTTATAAATCTTTTGTATTAGCTAGCTAGTCCCATAAACGATATAACTTATGAAACATTCATGGGTGTTGGCCATCCTATAATGGTTTCAATCTTCTCTGGATGTACTACTATACCTTTTTCTTAAATAATGTGTCCCAAGTAGTGGATCTGTTCTTGGTAAAAAGAACAATTACAAATCTTGACATACAACCGATGTTCCCTCAACACTTGCAACACCAATCTCAAGTGATGTTAATGCTCTTCTTCTAACTTAGAATAAATAAGTATGTCATACAATAATACTATGACAAAGTTGTCCAAATAATTTTTGAATATGCCATTCATTAATCACATAAATAAAACTTTTGCATTGGTTAGTCCAAATGGCACCACTACAAATTCATAATATCCATACGTAGTTCTAAAAGCTATCTTATTGATGTCTTCTTCCTTGATTCTTACCTGGTGGTATCCTGATCTCAAGTCTATTTTTGAAAATATCTTTTCCCCTCTTAGCTAATCAAAGAGGTCATCAATTCTTGGTAGAGGGTATTTTTTCTTCAGAGTGGTTTTATTCAACTATCTAAAGTCAATACATAGCCTCAGTGTTCCATCCTTTTTTTTGACAAAGAGTATCGATGCTCCCCAAGGTAAAACAATTGGGTCTATGTATGTTTTCTTCAACAATTCTTCCATCTACATTTTTAATTCTTTTAATTCTGTTGTACTCATTCTGTAAGATATTTTTGACACTAGGGCATCTCTTGGTACTAAATCAATAGATAAATCTATCTCCCTCTTTGGTGGAAATTATAGTATTTCTTGGAATATATTCAAAATCTTGCAGCACCAAAACATTTTCAAGGCTTATCCCTTTTGTCCTTTTTGGTTTCTCCACATTGGTTGCATACAATTGACATCCTTTCCTAAAACATATTTTCAGTTGTAAGGCTGAAATCTCCCTTATAGAAATGGGTCTTGGAAGTCATTTCACAGTGCTAGGTTTTCCTTCTTCATCAAGAAATGTAAATGTTTTGTTATGAAAATCTAGGACCTCATGATGCTTGTCCAACCAATTCATTTCAATTATAATATCATAAGATCCCAATGGTATAATATTTAGATCAGCATTAGTATTCACTTTGTTAATACTTATGCAACAACCTCTAACCACCTCATTGATCCTTCTTTTGGTTCCAATGTCTAGCTGAACCAAACTTGATTTTTCAATATCACTTTTCTCCAAATGTAATCTATCCGCTATTTTAGGATCAATGTAGTAATGGATTTCTCCTGAATCAATTAAAATAGTAACAAGTTGATTAATCATCTTACCTTCTACCTAAATCATATTGGATTGGTACTCTGCTTGTTGATCTTATAAGGCTGCATATATTATGCCCATGTCTTCTATTGTGGTAGCCTCTTGGATTTTTTCCATAGTCTTCACTTTATCTCCTATGTGAGGGAAATCCTTGTATAGGTGATTTTATTTGCACCCCCAACATTGGATTGGTGGTCTTCATGTTTTTCCCAAGGAGTCTTCTTTCTTGGTTTCATCCTTACCAGGATGATCTTGTTGATTTTTATCTAGGTTATTTCTGTTGAAAGGAGGTTTGAATCCATTCCTTATCTTATAATATTTGTCCTTATTATTATCCCTCCAAGATTTCTACATGGATTCTCTTCCCTTTCCTTGCTCATACATGTAATTATCCTTATTTATGGTCTCTTCAAAAGTCTTAGGCTCATCATACTAAATATTTTCCTTATAAAACAATGGCAATCCACTCAAAAACATTTATATTTTTACATTCTCATCCTTTATAAACTCCACATGCTTTAGCAATCCCAAGAATTTCTTTTCATACTCTGCCATGGTCATGATTCCCAACCTAAGTTCAAATAAATTCTACATTTTCTTGTCATAGAAGTCTTATAAACGGTACTCTTTCTGAAAATACCTCTTGAATTGCTTCCAATTGATCTTTTATCATTTATGTGCTCAACTTGATTAAGTTGATCCCACCACATAGTAGATTTCCCATGAAAATGGTAGGTGGAATTTCTATCTTATAGGTTTGATGAATAGTTATGAAATTGAAAATACCTCCCGAGTCCAAGAAACCATGCTTGAACATCATCTTCCCTTTCTCTTTCACCATCAAAGGATGGTGGCTTAAGCTTCCTCAAATTTCCTTGCAGACTATCTTATTCATGTCTTCTTCTTTGGTTCCTAACAAGAGACACCTATAGACTACTTATGGAATCTTCATATGCATAAAATTTTCTTGATAAGTAAGGAGGTGAGTGATCTCTATGAGATCTTATAGCACTTCTCGAATAACTAGATCTTTTGTAGTTATCTCTTGTTTCATGATATCTTCCCTCTTTCTCATGTCTGGAATTTGAATGGTTTTTTCTTTCCTCTGCAACTAATTTAGGATTTACATCACTTGAACATTTATTTGATTTTTTTCTCTTATCATCCTCTCATTGTCTTATTTGTAGCTTTGTGCTTCTAATATTAGGCTTTTCATAATCTCTATTGATGTTTCTTTCTCCCTTCTTCCGTTGTGTCCAATTGATTATGTCTCTGCATTACCAACATTGAGATTTTTTCCTTTGGATACTCTATCATGAATGAAGGCTCATTCTCCTTCCTCCATTTCTTGGATATGCAATCTTATCCTCAATTGATATGAGTATACCCCCTAATTCTACAAAATATGTAAGCAACCATTTTTCTTAGAAATATGCATATCATAAAAAATTATCAATTAATGTTACAGGGCCTTTTTCTGTTCAATTTATGATTATTTATATCACAATTCTCCCAATTCTATTAATTTCAAGTTATTCTCCTCTAAATCATCTTTTCAATGAATATTTTATTTTCCAATTGTGAGTCTTTAGAATAAATTTATTGGTGGAAAAACAGTGAAGGAATATTCATTAGCACATGCAACATAGTAGCAATGCTCAACAACCATATGATCATTCCTTCATATTTAAACTTGACTGTTGATCTGCTCACTATAATGACATGCGACGACAATGCAAACTATTCATTTGATCATTTATTGATTATATCTCAGTCGTTGATCTTTCTTAATTGATTCACCACAGATCTAAGTCATATATCTTGTTCATTTTGGGCTTCCCTGATATCCAAGTTATACCCTCTAGTTCTGCCACAATCACGTTTCCATTAGTTTCTCTACAGGTCTATGATACATCGGGAGTTATCATATCCCTCACTCTCTGGCCATCCAATCTATGACAGATGGAAACCTCTTGGTTGCTGGATCTATGACACATGGTGACCTCCTGGTCACCCAATTGACTCTCTATACTTAGTCATTTTCTCATATGTCACAACAGGAAATGGGTCTACAACAATTTCCCAGCTCTTATATCTATGACCTCATCCATCCAAATGATTCTTGATACTTAGTCGATTTTTTTATATATATATCCATTCATTATATTCTTCATACTTAACCAATTTTCGACATCTTACTGCGGATTTGCGGGTCCACAAAATTTCTTCACACACCCCTGACTCTTCGTCATTCTCCCAACCTCCACAATATCCTAATAGTTAACCATTTTCCACTTCTTACTATGGGTTCGTGGGTATGTGACGATGCCACACTTATTTCCATACCCCTGGTGCTCTGTTGTGTTCCCCACCTTTGTGACATCTTGGGACTTATCTAATTTTACACTTCTTACAGTGGTTTCGCGAGTCAATAGGGATATTGCACTTCTTTCCATACCCCCAATCGTCCACCCTGTTCTCCACCTCTGTGAAATCTTAAGACTTCACCAACTTTCCAACTCCTTTCATGCAAACATTGGAGATGAAGTGTCCTCCATGTGGGATTTCATTGATGTGACACTAATCTGAATGTTTATGAGGTTGCTATCCTAGTGTTGACATGGATGGGTTGGCACACCAAAATTGATCCCTTTACAAGTATTTGATCCTAATTGTTGATCTCCAGAGCTCAAAGACTAAGAATTAGTTGGCTCAAGTATCATTCTTTCTCACAAAAGTTCATTTCCTTACATGGGGTTTCATTCTATCCCATTTTATTTTAATCCATGTATCTTCACATTTTATTTATAAACTCTTGGTATTCATTTTCCCATATGAGTGTGGGATATACACATATACATCAATAGTTTCCATTTACATCGACCAATGTATTATTGATTTTGTAGTAGGTATTCACGACCCAACATTGTATCCTACAACTCTGTCTTTGGTCCATATAGTTCCAGTGCTAAAACCAAGGCTCTGATACCATTATGTAACATATACAGGAACCAGGCTAGGCCATGCTAATCAAAATATTATCTTCAAGAAACATATGAAACCACACTATAACGAACCCAACCAACCACAGGTCAGATCTCGAAAATAACAAGACTCATCTCAATTCTTAAAATCGATCTCTAGAAATAAAATTAATTCAAGGACGCATGAATAAGATAAGATAATAGAAAATGAATTTAACAGGAATCAATCTGAATTCTTAAAGAAGATTTATTGTTGCATGCACAACCTTATCTAACAAGAATTCATAATATAAACATGGAACTCTGAGATAATAATTAATACACGACAAAAATAAATATAAAGTAAAGGAAACCATGATAGAGAGATATTATCTTTAATAAAAATAATCACCAATTGGTTTCAAACCAAACATGTTCCACCCAACTGTAGACATTGTTTTTGCAAGTCTCAATAGGAATGTCACCCCTGATCCAGGGCTATGAATCCACAAGGACGTTACCAGGGTGTCACTTAGTTTCCCAAACCAATGAACACTTAATCTCTCACATATTTCTCAACACACAACAATCCAATGTACAACATATATCTTCTCTCCAACCTTCACAACCCAAGAGAATGTTGTCCCTTCTCTGCCATGCATTATGTAACACACCCCTCCACTCAAAGGTCGGGGTATGCTACCTTCAAGCCACCCTTGGAATTATTTCTCTTACCGATACCTTCTTTAATTAATAAGAAAACATAAAGGAAATGATCTAACGACATGCACAACAATAAATAGCAAGCATGCATATTCTAAAGATTCAATTAAATGGTAAATAAATACACTTGTTTAAATACACATCGGAATACATTCATATATAGATAAATAATACCATAACAAAGAGAAATTATCTTTATAAAATAATACACCAACTTGTTGCAGACCAAGGATGTTCCACCCAATCGTAAACACTATTTCTCCAAATATCAACAATAGTGTCACCCCCAAGCCAGGGCTATGAATCCATAAGGAGGGTTCCAGAGTGTTACTTGGCTTCCCAAACCAATCAACACTCAATATCTCATAGGCTTTCCCATCACTCACAACAATCCAAGTACTGACCTCTCTTCTACCCACCTTGCACCATGCAAGAGAATGGACCTCCACCCTTCTCTATCATGCAATCCATCAGGAATTCCTTCTCCTTATAGGGCTCCAGTGCAACTGACACAAAATCTACACGCTAGAAGTCTGAAGACTCGCATCTCTGAACAAATATGGACACATGCAAACGCATCTCAACTGTGCAGGCCTCAAGTCATGACTGGATTACACCAGTGACCTCTACAGCCAATGATACCATGGTTTTTCTTCAGCAGTTCATTTCCTTTCCCCAAGCCAAGACACAAATGATGAAGATGAATGGTTGACAAAAATGAAGGGAGTGATATATCCACCCAAGGTGTGAAATGGAAAAAAATCAGTGAATGAATGTGTAAGGGAAATAATGGAATGAAAGAAGAAGTGAAGGAGCGAACGAGCCAACCCCCACAATCAGACCAGGGACAGGTTTAAGTATTTTCATGGGGAATCAAGAACCTCCTGGCCTCCCCCAAGAAGCTCATGTAACTATTCCACACCCTTAGACCAAAGGGTAATTAAAAATAGGAAATAAACATTTATCCGCTCAATCCCCCTCTCTTGTGGAATCATAGCCCCCTATAACTCTAGTCTGTGTTCGTCTAGCAACGAGCGATGTATTTATTATTAATAATGATCAAAACATTACATTTCTTTGGAAATATGGCCTCACATCATTGTAACAATACATTATTTAAAATGGGGGTTCAAAACTTGGGGTGTTACATCCCCTCCTACTTGTTTTGGCACTTTCCTCAGTGCATATACAAAATAGAGATCAAAATCTCAAAATTTATTCAAAAATATGCAGGTACTCTGCCTGCATGGCATCTTCATGCTTCTAGGTAGCATTTTCAGGACCGTAGCAGGTCCATTGAAATTTTACCAGCTCTATAACTCGATTCCAGAGTATTTTGACCTTCTTGTCCAATACCTGCACTAGTTGAACCTGAAAGTCTCCCTTTGTCTCTACCTAAATTAGATGCCAATCAATAACATGGTTAGGATCATGTACATATTTCTTTATTAAATAGACATGAAATACATTATGCACATTCATGGAAGCAGGCAATGCAAGCATGTATGCAACTAGCCCTATTCTATCCAATATTTCAAATGGACCACAGAATCTGGCTGCCATCTTTGTACAACTACCCAATTTTAAGGATCTTTTCTTGGGCTTCACTTTCAAAAGTACATGCTCCCCTATTTTTAATTCTCTAGCCATCCTATTCTTATCTGCATAAACTTTTTTTCTATTCTAATCTACCTTCAAATTCTTCTTGATCTTAACCATCCGGTCTTCCATATCCTTGAGCAACTCTGGCCCAAGTACCACTCTATCTGCTAGGTTTTCCCAACTCATTGGATTATTGCATTTCCTACCATACAATGCTTAAAATGGGCTCATTCTCAATGAATCTTGATACCCATTATTCTATGAAAACTCAACCAAGTGTAAGCAATATTCCCACTTAGATGGCTTATCCATCATGTACATTCTCAGCATATATTCAATTACTCGATTGACCCTCTATGTCTGTCCATCTGATTGGGGATGGTATGTTGTGCTAAAGTTTATATTTGTACCAAATCCTTTAAACAATCCCCTCCAGAAATTGGAGGTAAACTTTGTATATATGTTTGATACAATTGTCCTAGGTATCCCATGCAACCTAGCAATCTCCCTCATGTAAGTTTCTGCAATATTATTCATTGTATGTGTTGTTTTTACAGGAACAAAATGAGCAACCTTTGTTAATTTGTCAACCACCACCATGATGATTGAATCATGTTGCCTTTTTGTCCTGGGTAATTTAGTTATGAAATCAATGGTTATCACTTCTCATTTATTCTCTGGGATTGGTAATGGATGCAACAAACCCGTTGGGTGCCTATGCTCAGCCTTCACCTTCTAACATTCCATACATTGAGCGATGTAATCAATAGCATCCTTTTTTATTCCCGGCCAAAAGAATTGGCTTCTTACTCCTGTAATTGTTTTCTGGTAAACGAGATGTCCAACATAAGGAACATCATGCATTTCCTTCAATACCAAATTCCTCAGTTCTCCAGAACTAGGAACATAGATTATATTCTTATGCATAAATAATCCATATTCCTTTATCTCATACTCCTTTTTTTTCTGTTGTACGTCTCCTTGATGTATTCTTTCCTTTACCTATAGGTAATGCTGATCTGTAACAAGATCATTAAAAATTATGCTCTTCAAGTCTGATTGATGCATACTGACAATAATAGTATGCATGAGATGGACTCTTCTACTAAGTGCATCAGAAAATTTATTCTCTTTTCCTTTGATATGCTTGATATCGAGGTCATATTCACTTAAAAAATTCCATCCATCTTGTTTGCTTGGCATTCAAGGTTGGTTGTTCAAAAAGATACTTTAGGCCAATGTGGTCTATCCTTAATTCAAATCTCTTCCCCATGAGATAATGCATCCACATCCTCAAGGAGTGGAGAATGGAAGCAAGCTCCAAGTAATGTGTGGCATAGTTCCTCTCATGTTCCTTAATATTTCTAGACTCATAACCAATGCCATGTCCATTTTGCATGAGGACTCCCCCAAGTCCTTCCCTACATGCATCTGTACATACCACAAAACTTTCATTTGGGTCAGCAATCTTTAACACAGGTGCACTAGTAAGTAATTCCTTCAACAGATTAAAATTATTTTCACACTTAGGTATCCATTCAAATGTAGTTCCCTTCTTTTGCAAATAAGTCATGGTATGAGAAATCTTAGAGAACCCTACTATGAAAATTCTGTAGTAACCAACTAATCCCATAAAATATATGACTTTTGACCCATTTCTAGGTGTTGGCCATCCTCTAATGGATTCAATCTTATATGGATATACTACTATGCCTCATTGTGAAATAATGTGTCCCAAGTAATGGATTTGTTTTTGATAAAAAGAACACTTACTCAGCTTGACATACAATTGATGTTCTCTCAACACTTTCAATACCAGTCTTAAGTGATGTCCATGCTCCTCTTCAGACTTAGAATAGATAAGTATGTCATCCAAGAACACTATGACAAACTTATCCAAATAATTTCTAAATAATCCATTCATTAAGGAGATAAAGACAGCTGGTGCATTAACCAATCCAAATGGCACCACTACAAATTCATAATGCCCATACCTGGTCCTAAAGGTTGCCTTATGAATGTCTTCTTCCTTGATTCTCATCTGATGGTATCCTGACCTTAGGTGAATCTTTGAAAATATATTTTCTCCTCTTAGTTGATCAAAGAGGTCATCAATTCTGGGTAGAGGATACTTGTTCTTTATAGTATACTTATTCAGTTGTCTAAAGTGAATACAAATCCTCTAGGCTCCATCCTTCTTTTTGAAAAAAGTACTGGTGCTCCCCAAGGTGAAACACTTGGACGTATGTTACACATTATTTTCGTCATCCCTATGACCGTTAATGATGTAAAACTATATGTTTCCTTCAGAGGGGTCAGTGGCCTGAATTCCTAAAGAAAGAAGGGAGAAGGACTTTTCCTGAGAAAAGAAGTTGTAAACCCAATTTATCCAATAAAAACATATGTACCCTTTCTTCAACAATTCCTCCAACTTCATTTGTAATTCTTTTAACTCTAGTGTGCTCATTTTGTAAGGTGTTTTTGACACCAAGGCAGCTCCAGGAACTAAATCAATTGAGAAATATATCTTCCTTCTTGGTGGAAGCCTTGGTATTTCCTGGAATACATCTTCAAATTCCTGTTGTACCAAGAAATCTTCAAGGCTTGGCCCATTTGTATTTTCTAGCTCTTCCACATGAGCTGCATACAATTGGCATCCTTTTCTAAAACATCTCTTCAGTTGTAAGGCTGAAATCTCCCTTATAGAGATGGGTCTTGGAACTCCTTTCACAGTTTTTTTGTTTTCCATATTCATCAAGATAGGTAAATGTCTTGCTAAGACAATCTAGGACAACATGATGCTTGTCCAACCAATCCATTCCAATTATAATATCATAAGACCCCAATGGTATGATATTTAGATCAACACATGTATTCACACCATTAAGACTTATGGAACAACTTTTGACCATATCATGGATTCTCCTTTTGGTTCCAGTGGCTAACTAAACCAAACTTAATTTTACAAGCTTACTTTTCTCCAAATGTAATCTATCCACTATTTTAGGATCAATGTAGCAATGACTTGCTCCCAAATCAATTAAAATAGTAACATTCTAGTTTATGATCTTACCTTCCACCGTGATCATATTGGACTAGTATTTCACTTGTCGATCATCTAAAGATGCATAGATTCTTCCTATATCTTCGACTATTGCAGCCTCTTGGACGTTTTGCACGGTATTCACTCTATCTTTTCTATGTGGGAAATTCTTGTATAGGTGATGTTCCTTGCATCCCCATCATTGGATTGGTGATCTTCCCCTTTTTCCCAAGGATTATTCTTTCTTGGATTCACCCTTAGCATACTAATCTTGATGACTTCTATTAAGCTCATTCCTATTTAAGGGAGGTTTGAATCCTTTCCTCCTCTGATGAGACTTCTCCTTCTTCTTATCCTTCCAAGACTTCTACAAGGATTCTCTTCCTTGGCCTTGCTCATACATGTATTTATCCTTCCTGATGACCTCAACCAAGGTCTTGGGATCATCATACCTAATATTTTATTTATAAAAGGTTGGTAGTCCACTTAAAAATCTCTGTATTTTCACCTTCTCATCATCAATGAACCTGACATACTTTAACAATCCCAAGAACTTCTTCTCATATTCTACCATAGTCATGCTTCCAAGCCTGAGTTCAAAGAACTCTTGCATTTTCTTGTCATAGAAATGGTATGAGTGGTACTCCTTCTAGAATTACTTCTGGAACTTCTTCCAAGTGATACTGCTCTCATTAATATGTTCAACTTTCTTTAGTTGATCCCACCACATTGCATCTTTCTTGTGTAAATGGTAGGTGGAAATAATGGCTTCCAGGTTTGATGAATAGTTATGAAATTGAAAATACCTCCTGAGCCCAAGAAACCATGCTTCAACATCATCTTCCTTTTATTTTTCACCATCGAAGGAGTGTGGCTTAAGATTCCTCAACTCTCCTTGCAATTTGTCCACTTCTTGTCTCCTTCTCTCATGCCCAACAGGAGGCACCTATGGAATGATTATGGAATATTTTGATGCATAAAACTTTCTTTCTGAGTAAGGAGGTGAGTGGTGTCTATGAGTTCTGTTGGCACTTCCCGAATAACCAACTCTTCCATGATCCTCTCTTCTTTCACAAAATCTTCCTTCTTCCTCTTGTTTTGAGTTTGATCCCTTCTTCGTTTGCCTCTGAAACTGATTTAAGATATGAAACACTCAAGTATTTATCTGACTTTTCTCTCTCATCAATCTCCCATTGTCTTCTTTGTAGCTATGAACTTCTATTTTCAGGCTTCCTACAGTTTCTATTAATGTTTCCTTCTCTCTTTTTCCCTTGCGTCCATTGGACTTTGTCTCTACATTACCAACTCTGGTATTTTGGCCTTCTGCCTCTCTTTCATTGCTGGAGGCTTCCTCACCTTCTCCCATATATCGAATATTCATTCCGAGTTGATATGTTTAATCTCTTAATTTTGCAAAATGTCCAAGTGACCATTTTGTTAGAATTATGCATATGATAAACAAAATTTGTCAACAATGCTAAAGATTCTTTTTCTTATCAATTCATGAAGAACATATATGTATAAACCTGCACTGCATAACTCTTCCATGTTATCCCTTAGCTAATACATAATTTAATTATGAACATACACTCCTTTCAAACCACTTCCCAAGGTGACCACGACTCGAAACCATGGACAAATCCTTCCTGGTGATTTCTATGCTAGAAATTACTATATCAGAGATCATGTGGTTGAAAATAGATCAAGGGTTGATATTGACGATCAATAGTAATTGTGAGCTGACAACATGCTCTCTCTTTATCAGAGAGCTCTGTCCCAACAATCTAAAAAGTGATCACCCAAATCTCCTATAAATCGCGGTCGTTGATCCCTTGTCCTGACGAGATCAAAAACACTGGAAAATAGTGGGTTGTGAACTATCATATCCACTAAGTTTTCCTCCTCTCCCTGCAATGGTCCCCTATCATCGATTTTTCATTCACATATCAATGAATATTCACGGTCTTGCTTCCTCAGTGCCCTGTTCCAATCTTACACTGACAGGCGCTATCTCCTTCCTCGCTTGTGACCTTGGACTGTGACCCAGGGCTTACCCTCCTAGCGCTTTGCAACTTCGAAACCTTTAGCCAAGACCAGATCAAAGATATTCATCCCCATTCACGATCAACGATTGAGATCCACTCTAGGACTTCATGCTTTGGGAGTTCGACATTTTCGACCTCCTCTTTCCCTCGAAGTACTCTGTACCCAAATTCCTAGATCAGGTGCCATGCATCCACCTCAAATCAATGACTCTAGTCCACTTCGAGACTTCGGCCTTTGGAAGTCTCAACTTCCCCCGCTTGCTTCCTCCGGGAAATTTTTCACATGGAGTTCACAATCTGTCAACATGTTTCCTCCCGTAGATCAACGACTATGAATCACTTTGGCTCTTTGGGCTTTATAAGTTTCAAACTCTCCACCTTCACTTTCGCCCAGAGTGCTTTCACCCAAAGTCGATGATTCTTTGACGTGCGTCTCTCACAGATCAATGACTGTGAATCACTTTGTCTCTTCAGGCTTCAGGAGTTTCAAACTCTTTGCCTTCACTTTCTCCTGGAGTGATTTCACCTAAATTCGATGATCCATCGATGCGTGTCTCTCACATATCAACTAATGTGAATTGCTTTGGCTCTTCAGGCTTCGGGAGTTTCAAGCTCTCCATATTCACTTTCTCCCGAAGTGCCAATCCTTCGAACCACTACGAGATCTACGACTACGTGTCTTTTGGGATCAATGGTCGATATGTAATACTACCTTCAGGCCTTCAAGATTTCTCAACCCAACACAAATTGTTACATCTTTTTCCTCTGGAGTGCCCAGTCTTTGGACTACACAATCTGTCGCCACATGGAAAAATACTAGAAGCGTACATGTGGTACAATAAGGTAGGTGACACATGTCATGACTCACGTTCTAACTGACATTTCAATCCTTCACATGTCAAAAACTCGTTGACATGTGGCACACATCCCATGTTTCCATGTCATCCTAGGTCACGTCCGCAAGCCATGCCACTTCAGAATTTCGGGCTTCAGAAGATTTTACGCTTGCACTCCTCAAGTCTCCCAAAATCTGAATACATCAACTTCTTAACCTTTCAGGGTCCACATCACCTCTAGGTGACATCATCGTTCCCCACCACTTTGACCCTTCGGGCTTTGAAACTTTAGTCTTCTGGAGTTTCCATACTAGAACACTCCAATTCTCCCGAAGTATGAATTCTTGAACTGGCCAGACTGTCGTCGCATGTCTCCCTTATCAGACTGTCTATATTAACTCCGGACTTCGATACTTCAGGAGTTCTATCTTTTTGCATCCATATTTCTTTCGAAGTGGTTATCCGCTAGAGTCCAGGATCTCCTACCACATGTCCACTTCGATCAATGGTCTGCATCTACTCCGGCTCTTGGAAGCTTCAGGATTCTGGAGTCCTTTACTCCCTCAAATTCTTCTTTCTTCCTCCCAGAGTACAAGATCATCTGACATGTGTCCCCTTCTTGAATGTCAATGACCACGAGTGATTGCGAAGACTCAACTCTCTCACTCTTTAATTTCCTTGCCGAACTCTGCAAAGTGAATATGCTCATCCGTAGTGGGATCGATATCCACCATTGATATGTTGACCTAGCAAGATCAATGATCTTGAGCGATTTTGGGATCACAAATTGCATAAACTTTAATTTTCTTCCTGATCCACGCAATGCCTCCCCACCATCGATTTCTCTCTGATGAGATCTGATGGTTGTGACTTAACCCTTGCTTCTCCTTCATCGAGTGAACCTTTCTCACCTTCCCTCTGACCCAATGATCACATAGTAACGATCGCTCCTGAATTCGAAAGGGATGGTCATGATATTTCGAACCCTTAAAAACGTTCTCTTACGTTCTATATCCTGTGTAGATTTTGCAACCTCATTCCTCCTGTGCTTTTCAACTTCATGGTTAGAACTTGATCTCAAACACGAGACTCTGACCAACAAACCCAGCCCATACCGGCCCGGTGTTTCAACCATAAGCTCTAATACCATTCTGTAACACACCTCGCCACCCACAGGCCAGGGTACGCTACCTTCAAGCCCACCCTTTGACTTCTTTCTCTTACTGATACCTTTTTAAATTAATAAGGAAGCATAAAATAAAATATCTAACGACATGCACAACAATAACCAACAAGCACACATATTCTAAAGATTCAATTAAATGATAAATAAATACACAACATAATACATTCATATACATATAAATAATACCATGACAGAGATCACTTATATTTATAAAAGAAGACATCAACTGGATGCAGACCAAGGACGTTCCACCCAATCGTAGACACTACTGCTCCAAATCTCAACAACAGTGTCACCCCCGATCTAGGGCTATGAATCCACAAGGATGGTTCCAAAGTGTTACTTGGCTTCTCGAACTAGTCAGCACTCAATCTCTCACAGGCTTTCCCAGCACTCACAACAATCCAAGTACCCAACTCTCTTTTACCCAGATTGCACCACCCAAGAGAATCGACCTCCACCCTTCTCTACCACGCAATCCCTCAGGCAATCCTTCTCCTTCCAGGGCTCTAGTGCAACTGGTCCAAAATATCAATGCTGGAACTCTTAGGACTCGCAGCTGTCCACAAAGGTGAACACAATCCAACGCATCTTAGACGTCCAGGTCTCAAGTCATGGCTGGATTACAACAACGACCTATACAACCAATGATACCATGGCTACTCTTCAACAGTTCATTTCCTTTCCCTAAGACAAGACACAGATGAGGAAGATGAATGGGTGATGGAAATGAATGGAGTGAGATCTCCACCCAAGGTGTGAAACAATGAAAAATCAGTGAATGAATGTGTGAGGGAAATAATGGAATGAGAGAAGAAGTGAAAGAGATAAAGAGCCAACCCCCCCCAATCAGACTAGGGACAAGTTTAAGTATTTTAGTGGGTAATCAAGAACCTCTTGGCCTCCCCCAAGTAGCTCACATAACTGATACACTGCCTTATACCAAAGGGTGATTAAAAATAGGAAATAAACATTTATCCCCTCAAGCCCCCTCTCTTGTGAAATCATAGCCCCCTATAACTTTATTCCTTGTCTGTCTAGCAACCGATGAAGTATTTATTATTAATAATGATCAAAACATTACATTTCTTGTGCACTCTGGCCTCTCAACATTGTAACAATACATTATTTAAAATAGGGTTTCAAAACCCAGGGTGTTACACATTCCCTAAGGCTATCCACCTCCTTCCAGGGATCCAGTGCATTTGGTCAAGAATATCCATGCTGGTAACTCTCCAGACCCACAAATATGAACAAAATTAGCACATGCCAATACAACAAAAACATGTAGAAATGGATTTTATGGTTGGAATGCACTAGTCACTACTACATCCAACAAATAATGGCTTCTTCTTCAACAATTTCCCATAAGTCCCAACCAAGAACCAGAAAAAAGGGAAGCAATGAATGAAGAGTGAATATAGAAGAACGATCAAGAAGAACCATCGATAACAATCCACAAACAACCCATAAGAGGTTTTTATATGTTTACTTGCAAATCAAGAACCACATGGAATTCCCCAAGAGTCTCATGTAACTGATTCTCTCAATTAAAACAATCATGGGTAAATAAAATATAATAAAAATACTTATCCCCTTAATCCCCCCTCTCTCGTGGAATCATATCCCCCTATAACTCTTGTCATTGTCTGTCTAGCAGCCAACAATGTATTGTATTATTGAAAATAATCAAAGCATTACATTTCCTAGGAGCTTCGACATATTTTAATTGTTTAGGCACTCTGGTCTTTCATCAAATAAAAAAAAATACATTATTTAATATGGAGACTCAAAACTAGAGTATTACACTCAACCTCCCTGCAATATGCACTAGAGTGACGCATGTCCCTGATGATGTCAATCGACAAGAAGGTAAAAAGTAAATTTTTAATTTTAATTTAATTAATATTCCACCAATTTTAATTCGATGCATGTTCATTTTTAATTTAAAAATCGGTGAAGGGGAGAACTATTGGTTTATTTGGTCTTATGAATCATTCAAGTATCTAGTTAAATTCTCAACAAAGCGCCATTCGTTATTGCCATTTCAGCCCGAGTTATTTCCCAACCAAATTTCTTTACAAGTAATTCAAACTCCCTTAACTCTTTCACTTTTCATTATTTAAAATGGAATGCTCTCAACCCAGTAAAAATAAGAAAAATTTAATTGTTGATGAAGAGAATTCAGTGGATAAAGACAAGGATATTTTTGACCTAGTCATGTTGTTTGATCCTTTTCAATTACAACATTGGGCTACTAAAAAATTTAGAGATTTAGTGGACCATTACAATGCCCAGGATTTCAATTTAGAAAAATGTTTGGTACCCCAAGTATATGATTTTCCTAAGTTCATGGTCTGGTGCAACTCAAACTATATCCCCTTAAAGAGAACCATAATTTCAAAAAATGGGACTGTGTTCATTGAATTAATTTCTCAATCCATTGCAGAAATGTTAAGGTGGCCATTAGACCCTGACATTGAAAATTTGAATGAATTCATATTGGCTAAATTTTTCAGATAGTTAAACCCAAATGATAGAGCTACCATTTTATAGAACAATCTATGCAAAACCCCTGATGATGTTGCAAACAATGTTGTTCTTGAAACAATCATGTTTCCTAAAATTCCAAGGCAAATTATTTCCATGATTTTCGTAATTTTAGGGAAGAAGAATGATAGTGTGGCTGATGAGTTTATATTCATGTGTATGGTATCAATTTGTCCTATTACAACCAAAACCATGACCAAATTCAATTATTCCCAATTCCTAGCTGATCAAATCCATTATCAATTGGCAGAGTTTGAAGCCCTGAGGAGCTTCGTATATCAATATTACCTTGTCCATCTCTTCTAATTCTCTAAACCCAATTATTTTTCACACTTAGGACTGAAAATTGAGGATGAAATTAGTAACCCATTATCAATCATTCACTAGAATTCTTTTATTAAGAAGAAAAATCTGAATGTTGGATTCTCAGAGTATGTTGAATATTTCATGTCCAAAGCTTATGACCTCATACATTATGAGATTCTCCCTAGGATTTTCCCAAATGTAAGAAGTTATTACAACTCGGTCCTGATATAAGAGTGGGAGATTGGTATATTTTTTATAGTTATATTGAAATTATAAATTATGGTTTTGAGCTTTGATCTTTTCTTCTACCCACTTTATTAACTCCCCGAATATTTTCACTGGAATACATTAGAAAAATATTAAATTTATATGAAATATATTTTGTATCAATAAAATACAAAGACAAATTTAAATTGAAAAAAGAGGTGGGACCTTTTTTTGTCAAAACCAAATAAGAATTGTAGGTGATAGCAAATATTCTTTTATCTATCGCATTTGAACAAGGGGAGCCATGGAATTATGACCCTCATGGTATAATTTTATCAAAAATAATTGCACATAGACACGTTCCTTATCAACATCAACAAAAAGTGTAGTTAGAGTTGTTGGAAAACCAGGGTAGCTGGGAAAATGCGCATAAAATTTTGCAAGTTCATGATAAAGTACCAGAACAACCTTTGAAGTCTCTAGTGATAAGGACTCATCATTTTGAGAAAATATAAAAAAGAAGACTTCAGACTTATCCTCAAAGGATTCAAAAACACGGGAAGAAAAGTCAACAAAAGGATAGAAGAAATAGGTATTTGATGAAGATATAGATGAAGAGTCACTAGAAAATGTCGCATCAGTCATTAAAGAACCTACTGTAACAATATAGGTGTCATCATCAACAAATTTTCAGAATGTAGAAATTCGAAGTGGAACACAATCATCAAATACAGACCAAACAAAGAAGATTAATTATGTTCATCAATTCACAACTTCTAGGAATATGGATACAAATATCAAGAAAAACATTCTTCCTAAAATCTTTGACCATGATACAACTCATGATAGAATTCTATTAGTTGTGGACTATGAAAAAGGAAAATTGAGCATAGTAGTACTGGAACCTAAAGAGCATAAGAAAGTTACAAATGTATCCATTAAACTCAATGCAATTCACCCATTGGATAAGATGAATCTCCATAGAAAAACTGCAGATATGATATACAGAGATATATTGATAGCTAAGATGGGCATTAAAAATATCCAAACCATAAACGAGAAGCTTAAGAATCAACTAAAGAATGGAAAGTTAGTTGCCATGACCAAGTATATGAGGGTGAAAGAATTGGAATAATGGGTAATGGATTTGGAAGAAAATCAAAAGGATGAAGCATATCTCCAAGCACTGATGAAGAAAAAAGATACAAATATATAGGCACTGAAAAATAGTCTCAAAATCCCAGGAACTGATCATGTACAGACTCTTGAGTTACAAGCAATTCAAGTAGAAAAGGATGCAATATTGAAGAAAATGGTACAAATGGGTGAGTAGATTGAAATGTATGAAAAAAAATTGAAATCCTAAAAGGTGGAATATCTTCTTCTCAATCAACAGAAGCAATAGATTCAACAACATGATTATCTGAAGCATTAGAATATTTTATCCTAAAGGGTTAGAGTTGAAAATTTGAAAAAAACAGTTGCAACAAAAGGTGAATAAATCAAGGACAAGGACAAAGTTATTGTAGAGTATCAGAAGTTTAAAGCTAATATGATAATAGACATGGAGAAAATGAACGACAAGTTTTCTAGAAATCCATATTTGATAGGAGAAAAACAAATTATTTGGAAAGATCTCGAAATATTTCAAAATAATTGATGATGAGATCATATTGACAGATGAAGTTGATGATACTATAAAGAAAATATTTCATGAATTAGGAACTAGAACTAAGGTTGCTACAAACATTATCAAATTCATGAATTCAAATACCAATGAAGTATTAGAAGAAAGTGTGTGAAAGACATAACAACAATGGTGATAAAGGATGAAAAGATTTTCACAAAAACAAATTGACTAGAACAAGCCCAAAATAAGTGCATAATGGTGAAAATAAACATTGAGTATTTCACACAAAAGTTTGAGAATATAGTAAAGATGGGGATACCTTCAGCTTGGAATGATAAAGGAAATGATTATCATATGAAAGCTACATTTTTTTTTTTAGTGAGTGATAGTGAAGAAAATTCCCAAGGTATGGACAACAATTTAAGAGGGAATACTATTGTAGATATACTCATAGATGATTGCTACCATCTATGAAAAATCAAAAACATATTTTTGAGTCCTCCTACATATGATAAATACAATGAGAATTATATTTCATATATGCATATGAAGTCATTCAATTATCCATCAAGAAAAAAATGGAACCTTTTCCTTCACCTGTTGACAAAATGACTCACCAAGATAGATTGAAGAAAATCAGGAGATGAAACAATCATCTTGTGATTTTCCTATTTTTAGAAGTCAAAGATCTTTTATATTTGAAAATATAGAAAATAGGATCTGATAACCATATTTGGTTACTACCTAATTTGTATAAAGGTCTATGAAAATTTCATATAAATAGATCTTTTGTATTTGAAAATATAGAAAATAGGATCTGATAACCATATTTGGTTAATACCTAATTTGTATAAAGGTCTATGAAAATTTCAATTAAATAGATCTATTTTGGCCCAAGAAAGATATGATCTTTAATAAAATATTCACAGGTTTTGAGTGATTCAAATTTCTATGTTTATGTTCTTGTAATTCTGGTTATTGATGTTTTCTATGAGTTTATAAAATTCTTCTTGAATGTACCTGATGTCATGATTTTTAGTTTTTCTTTGGGTTTATAAACTATAACAATTGAAATATTAATGGGAGAAACCAAAACACACCTTTAAGTAAGGAAGAGGATATAATTTATGTTCAATGAATCATTGAAAGTGTGTTAATGATGTATTTATATGTGTACACCAAGGGAAATATGAGTTTAGACTAGTTAAAAAAGGGGTAGGACTTGCAATATAAAAATGTGAGTGAGACATAATGGATAAGGAATTCCTCCATATTGTATTATAATTTTCAATAGATGAGATAACTTACTTAAATTGTATGAGTTATTCTTGGTGATGGCAAGCTCTACAAATTGTATTAGACCCTTTACAAGGTCCCCTTTCATACGGGTTCACTGAAGCCGCTACAAGTATGCTACATGAGTGCTACAAGAGTGTTGTGGATCAATGCAGCCATGGATAAAAGGAAAAGACATACTACCCCTGTAGGAACAATCTCCATTCTTTAGGAGCAAGTAAAATAAGGGCTTATGAAAATATTAACAAAACATCTATTGCATATCATAACTATTGTGTTTTCACAGTCCATGCTTATCTCTAATCAACAAATACTGAACCAAAAGTTGGTAAAAATAAATGCAAACGAATTCCTTAGTCTTGTTAGAGAAAATGAATTTGATAGTTTCAATTCCATCCAAAACTTAGGAATTTGTGGCAAATAACCAAGAGAAGGATGACTATAGAGATGGATTTAATGAATAAACACTGGGAATGAAAATATTTTCTCCCCTTCGTCTTCAAAAATTCTCTTCCTCATTTTATCTTGATCATACAATGTGCTATGTTTGTGCAGTCATTGTAGGGTCTCATGATCTGGAATAACTATAATAAAAGTAAGGTCATCCTATTTATAAAACCCATTTCTAAGGTAAATGAATAATTCTGGGTAGGTGGAATTATTTCAGCAATTGGACATGAAGAAATATTTTTTGGATTGGAGAAATGCAAGAAAAAAATTGCATAAGTGGGAAAGTAAATGAAAATTTGGCATTTATAACAAATATTGGATATTAGTCATATTAGGGTGATGGAAATATCTCATATTGTGTATGCTGATGTTGGATCGAATTTAGTCCTCTAGACTGTTTTATACAGTAATGGTAACATTTATAATGGTGATTCGACCCACCCACCAACGCAAGAAACTCCAAACACTTTAAATCATGATTCTACCTGCCCACCTAGACCTCCAAATGATTTCAATACCTGATTCAACCCACCCATCTAGAAATCCAAATGATATCAGTGGTGCTTGGACCCATTTTCAATGGTAATTAGATAGAGTAGTGTAACTTCCTGAGTTTTTAGAAAATTTTAAAATTATTCCCACATTCTATTTCTTAGCATTTTTTTTCAAATTAAAATTATACAAATACAAATTATGCCAAGCTTACATTTTCCTTTGTTTTTATTTAAACTAAATTTAGAAATTAAAATTATGCATATATTAGACTTTTCCATTTAAAAAAAATCAAAATTTTAAAAATTAAAATACTGTGTTTTTTTTTTAATTAAAATCATGAAGATTCAAAATTGTGAAACATAAATATTGCTAAGATAATTTATTTTAATTATGAATATATTTTATTATTTAAATTGGTCTCCAAGTTCAAGATATAGAAATGCAAGGGTTGTTCAAGTACAAAGTTTTTTGGGAAAATTATCAATCACATAAATATATTGTTTTTTTTATTAATTTTATTTCTAGTAAACCTTTAAAGATAACTCAACCATGGTTATTTACATGGTACATAGAATGAGGTGTAAGAAGTTCTTTTCAAATATACCTTCCCCATAAAATGAATGATTTAGAATTTTTTAATATATCTCTTAGGAGACCCTTTTTTTACCTCAAAATTCCCTTAATGCATCATGATAGGATTTTAGTATTTCATGGGCTTTGTCCTCTCGTACACATATTCTAATAATCAAATCGGGCCCAATGTAGAAGAGGAAACCATCAATCCATGAAAATATTTCACTTTCCTTGACTATACTTTGTTGTTCTTTGGGGGTCGGATGATGCAAAAATTTATCTTCAGCCAAAAAGTTAGCAATGTCTACAAACCAAGGTGAGTTAGTAGACACTACAAAGAGATGTTCATCTAGAAAACAATCTTCTACTAGAGGTTCATTATCAATAGATTTCATTCTAGAAAGGAAGTTAACAACTACATTATCTATTCCTAGTTTATCTAGAATGGTAATTTCAAACTCTTGCAATAAAAGAAACAATCTAGTGACCCTAGCATTGGTGATTGGTTTGTTCATTAAATATTTGATAGAAACATTATTATTGTGTAATATTAGAGGATATCTGGTAATGTAGTGCCTAAACCTATCTATTTCTTGAATAACAAGAATAAACTCTTGTTCTATTACCCTATAGTTCAATTCTGTAGGTGAGAGATTCGTATTGACATAGTAAATTGCATATGCGTCCTTTTCTTCAAGTTGTTTGAGAATGGCTCCGACAATGATTTCCAATGAATCTGTGGAAATGTTGAATGGGAGGGTCCAATTGGGCCCTCTTAGTACCAAATCTTTGGATACTTTGATTTTCAATTCATCAAGCACATGTCGGCATGTATTTTCCATACAAACTTAGTATCTTTTTTAAGTAAAGTGAATAATGGATAAGAAATACATGACAATTTTTCAATGAATCTATGGTAATAACCAACATATCCTATAAATATTTGTACTTTCTTTTGCGAAGTTGGAGTTGGGAAATTCAGTATTACATTTTTTTTTTTTGGATCGACTTAAATACATTTCTTTGAGGTGTGATATCCCAGTACGATGCCATCAATTGTCATTGTAAAGTGTTTTTCATTACTGAGAGAAACATTTTACCCTTTGCACCTTATTAACATCCTTTCCAGATTGGATAATGCCTCATCAAATTCGTCCCAATATGTTTTGAAATCATCCATTTATATTTCCACGCAATCATGAACTAGATCATAGAATATACCTATAATAGCTTGATGAAAGGTGGTGGGGGAATTGCATAACAAAAATGGTATAACACGGTAGGAGAATGTCCCTCAAGGATAGGTGAACATCATTTTCTTCTGGTCTTTTGGTGTGATTTGGATCTGGTTTTATCCACTAAATCTATCGAGGAAATAAAAATGCTTCTTTCCTGCTATCATGTCCATGAACTGGTTGATAAATGGTAATGAGAGGTTATATTTATGTGTTGATTTATTTAGTTCTGTATAATCTACACAAATTATTCATTTACCATTTTTCTTTGGTACCATCACAAGAGGGGAGACCCACTGGCTATCAAAAATGGGATAGATGAAGTTAGATGCAAGCAATTTATGTAGCTCTTCTTTGACTATGTCTCTCATTTTCGGGTTCATTCGACACTTGGGTTGACAAATGGGTCATAATACTTCCTTAATACACACACACACACACACAGACACACACACACACACACACATGATGTGTGAATAGGTGAGGATGGATTCCCTTAATGTCAAAGTAATCTTAGGTGAAGTCATCACTGTGCTTTTGCAACATTTGAACTAGTCAATCCTTTTGTTTTTCGGTTAGTCCTTGGTTTATTTTCAAGGTTTACCCGAGGGTGATATATACAGTTTCTATAAGGGATCATTGATATTTTTTTGTTGTGGGATATTGTTTTGTGGGTCAAATTCTTGTTGATGCTAAATAAACCTAATATTATGGTTTCATAACATGTTCAAGAATATGTGTGCTTCTTGAGGAAGATGAAAAGGCTATAAAATCATCGATTTCATTGTGCTAAGGTTTATGTCTTATAACTAAGTATTGATCTATGGAGAGGATTTGATGGGTTTCCCCTTATTCATCACTCTCTTCCCCATCAATCCGAAGTGGTGTTTCTAAGTCTATGTTGGGTTTAGTAGGAGGGTATAGGGTTAATTATTTGGCGGATTTCCGATGGTAAATGCTCATGTTTCCTTACCAAAAACTGATGTAAACATCGACAGTGTCCATCCAAGGTCGTCCCAACATTAGAGGATACCCACCCATAGATTTTTTGGGTTGTAGGACCATGAATTCAACGGGATATTCCCATGAATACATAGATATCACTACATTTTCTAGAATTCCATCTAGTTTAATGGTTGATCTATAAACTAGTTAGAGTACAATGGGGGTTCCCCTAAGGCCTATAAGACCTAAGGATTGCATGGTATCATGTGTCATAATTTTTATGGTAGTCATAAGGTATATTAATGTGTTACTAATAAGTGTAGTGTTGATCTACACATTAATGATTGGACTACCAGGGTCAATGTATTTAGCTGGGACAAATCCCCCCATCATTAGGTATGGTAATTTTCCCATGAAATGAACAGTTTGGGGATCCTTTCATTTTCTATTGGGCTTCATAAAAAAAATTTCCCTTGGCTCTTTGGAATAAATATTTATGTCCTTAATTTCTTGGAATAATGGTATATTGACATAAAAACATTTTTGAGTTCTCCTAGGATATCAAAATCAAGTCGTGTAAAAGTTTTTTCTTGGTTTTTCCTTTTAGGATAGGGTGGGTCCTAAAAATCTGGGTGGGAATTCTGAACTTTTGAAGGCTCCTAATATTGTTTTTTATCTGATTCTTCATTTGGGACCTCCTCATTCAAATATTCAATGTTAATGTGATTTTGGTCATTGGTTAGAGCCTTACCTGATCTAAGGTGAATATTGTTACAATCTAGGGAAGAGATGGAGTAAGTAGGTTAGGTTGCAAGTCCAACTATTTGCGTTGGTTGACGTGTCCTTCTTATTTTGGTTAGGTATGGGTTGTGTAGGTATTTTTGGTTGAAGAGGGGTAGATGTGGATGCTTTCATTTGGGGAGGAGGAAGGAGTGGTATGGGTGGCTATGCCATAGGTTTTTGAGGTCCTCCCTAATCCAAAAATATCTTTTAAAGACAATGGTTGAGTTGTTAAAGCATGTGTTTATTAACCAAATAAGGAAGCTTAAATAAGGAGGAAGAAGATATGAGAAGTTATCATAGCCACATAATCATGTACATAACTGAAATGAATCAATAAACAACAGAAAACCTTAACACCAATGTGATAATGGAGTTCGATAATCTCACCTATGTCTCTGGGCCTTTGTCTCAGTGGGTGAGGCTTATTTATTTATGTTCAAAGATCAATAAGTACATCACAATAGTGCCAAGAGGCTAGATGACTAATCTGGTCTTGTTCTCCCAGATCTATAGAACCCAACAGAATAAACGAAACTCAAAATGGATAATCGGAACTCCCATAAATTGCTCGCAAAGGTGCACTCCTCAACAACTTCCCTACATAAAAATGGCTTTGTCTTGGATTTTATTCATCATAAATCTGCTTTGGCTGTCCTATATGGACTCAAGAAGGACTGATTTATATATATATATCAATCTGGTTAGTATCCCCAAACTTCCCCCAAAGATCTAGCCTCAAAAAAGGCCCAATATCACCCAAAGATAGGCAAAAAATCCACAAAAATGCCCAATCTCGGCCAAAATCTAGGAAATAACACCCACCTATGCATAAAAATAAAAAATAGCCCATTGGGCTGGGTGCGCGCTCCAAATTGAGGTCATATGGTGTATATGTGGCTAAGCGCCAGCCCAAAGGGCTGCGCGTTGGCCCCTACTCCAAATTTATTGGTTGCATGCGGTAATTGGATAGGACCGCACCCTTGGGGTGCGCTTAAACCCTTGGTTCCAACCCCCGTGATATATGGTGGAATGGTGCTAACAAGGCGCATGTTAGTGGTTATAAACATGGCACCCATGCCCTATCCATTGTGGTCACAAGTAACAAAGCAACCGTGGGTTGGGGCTTAGCCCCAACCCCCTTCCACCCCATAAACTTATACATTGCAATTTATACAATATGAAGTGGGTTTTAAAGCCCAAACTCAAATATAGGCACGTTGGCCATTGGACCTCTCCCAAATATTTTCTCTATCAATATTTCATGGGTTTGAATCCCATGAGCCCCCAAAAAAATTAAAATGCCATCCAATGATAGGGTGCCATGTGGCAGCCCACGTTTGGGACACGTAGAACCTCTTCATTTTCCTAAAAAGTGTTGCTTGTCAACATTTGAGTGGGTTTTCCCTCTATCCAGTCAAACTATTGTTGGGTTTCCTCATGTCTCAATGCTACGTCAGCATGATGTCATTTTGACGTCACCATTGACTTTTTTTCATGTTGACATGTTGACTTTTTATGTGTTTGGGAAAACGGCCAAAGTGAGATAACTCTCGCATACATCGTCCATTTGAGAAAGTAAGTATACGGCCAGAATCAACACGACGATCCGATCGTAATGGAATTGGTTGCATTCAATTCTAAGAAATTTCATGTTTGAGCATTTTCTGGACCTGGGGTGCCTCTTGGATCTGATTCTAGATCACACCTTCCCACTAAGGACCTTTTGGTCCCCAAAAGGTTACTGACCAATCAACAAGCTTGGGATAGGCCACCCATCTTGTCCTCTATCTTTGAACTATGTCCTGTGCACTTGTCTCATCAATATCAACTGTAACATAATCATGGCAGCTGACAGTATATTGTTAGCCATTTGAAGCCTATCACATTTTACTGAAGCCACTATCATCCACGTAGACAACATTACTAATGATATCATAAAAAACATGACTGCAAATGAGCTGATATACTTATAATATTTGCATGACATGAGCTTGTCTTGAAGCAAATTGTGATTGATTTTCCATTCCACAATCATCTTCTGTTCTTTCTTAAGATCGATTACTTCATTTGAAAAAATTATAGGTTTGTTGCTTGCTTGCACTTCCTTATTTAATTGTTCCATAATTTGGAGTTTTATTTGCCTTTACAGGATGAGCATGAACCACATAATCATGACCTGGTTTGGTTAATTTATATTCATTCTTTGTCCTGTAGAAGATTTCCTTACGATCATATAAATATGGACTACCTAAGACCATTCCACTTTCTCTTAGTGGAACTACATCACATGTTACCTCGTCCACATACTTAGATGAAATTGCAAATTTAATTGTGCATTGCTTTGTTATGTTCATTTGATGATGGTTTCTTATCCATTTAAGTGTGTAAGGCTTATGATGTACTTGTGTTTTTAACCCCAATTGATTAGCCAATTCTTATGATATTAGGTTAGATTTAGATCCACTGCCGATTAATGTATCAACCTTAGTGTGTCGCATGATAACCCTTATATGAAACAAGTTACTTATACAATCAATTCCCTCACCAATTTTACTTTTCATACCAACCAATGAGATCTTTGATTCATCACCTAAATCTGATCCCAAGTCTATCGGCCATGTTTTCGTTGCAACTGTTTGCCTCCCTTTCCTTTCCTTGAACCACTTTGGTCTCTTCTCAGGATGCAACTACCAACATCGTTCCTCATCATGCCCCTTTTTCTTGCAATTCTTGCAAGAGGGCTTCTCTTCCTTTCTTGTCACTACATTTTCCTTCTTTCCTTGCCACTTCCTCTTGTCCTCTTTCCTTGAACATGATTCCCCTGATACACTTGTTTTCCCTGCTTCAATATATGTCGCTTGAATAGAAACCTAGTCAAGGTTAGTGGGTCCAAACATGAATACAATGTTTCTAATGTGTGCAGGTAAATCTTCTATATACTTCATAAGGGTTTCATGAGTATGTAAAGGGATATCTAACATCAAATCCATTTTATGAAAGAAATCGGTGTATTCTAGCATTGTTTGTCCTTTTCTTAGTTTTAAAGCTTGTCATTCAATTAAGGCTTTTTCTTTATAACCCAAATGATAGAATTTCTTTCTAAGAGAAGAAATGAAACTTTTCCATGCTGGAAATATATTACCCACTTGTTGTGTTCTATTTTTCAACTTACTTTTCCACCAGATGGGAGTTGTGCCTGGAAGTCTCAAGGATGCGAACTTGATTTTTGTGGCCTCATCCTTAATCTGTTGCACAGTGCAGTAGAACTCCATTTTTATGACCCAATTCTCAAGTTTCTCTGCATTAACTTCACCATCATATATGGGTAACTCAAATTTTACATCAAGTTTTAATAATGGCATTTCTTTCTTATGTTTATGAACATGTTTATTTGCATTCGATTTAGAACTTGAACTTGAAGAAGAAGGAGAAGAAGGAGGTGATGATGGAGGTGAAGGAGGAATTTGAGGAGGATCCTCTCCTTCTTCACTTTTTCCCTTTGAAGATTCACCCAGATTTGGTCTTTATCGTTCCAAGTAATCCGCATACAAAACTTTCATCATCTCTAATATGGAAAATAAATCTTTTCGAAACTCTTTCTCATCCAGAGAAAGTCCCTCTTTTGATGCCATCTTCTCGGTGTGATAATATCTCTTTCTCAATCCAAGTAATGGATTCTCTTCCTCAAGCTTGCCTTCACCATGCTATAGATTTTCCATGTTTAACATGAAAAACTCAAATCCAAATTTCAACTAGCTCTGATACCACTTAATCCGAAAAGATCTTTTAAAGACAATGGTTGAGTTCTTAAAGCATGTGTTAATTAACCAATTAAGTAAGCTTAAAGAAATATGAAGAAGATATTATAATTTATCATAGCCACATAAACATGTATAGAACTGAAATGAATCAATAAACAAAAGAAAACCATAATACCAATGTGATACGGAGTTCAACAATCTCGCTTACGTTTTTGGGCCTTTGTCTCAGTGGGTGAGGCTTCTTTATTTATGTTCAAAGATAAATAAGTACATCACATCGGTGCCAAAAGGACAAAAGAATGATCCTTTCTTGTTCTCCCAGATATCTAGAACTCATCAGAAGAAACGACACTCAAAATTGATGATTGGAGCTCCCAGAAATGGTCCGCAAAGGTGTGCTCCTCAACAACTTCCCTGCATAAAAATGGTTTTGTCTTGGCTTTAGTTTAGCATAAATCTGCTCTAAATGTCCTATATTTTTAAGATATTTAGACACTTAGGAGTTAGTAAGATCTACTTGGTCTATTGTGTCATTAGGTAAAAGTGTGTTTTCTAGTGTGTTTCTTTAGTATGCATTAGTATGCATTTGTAGTTAGGAAATCCGACGGTCACGATATGTTCCTGACATAGAGTGATCCAACGGTTCATGCTCTCCTCGATATTAAAGGCCATTGATTCATGGATTAACACCCTATTGGTACATTATATCTATTTAAAGAGCATGGAGGGTCATTTGCCGATGATCGATTGTGAGAAACTCTCTTGTAAAATCTCTCTGTAATCTTTTTCTTTGCATTAATAAACTGCTCCAAGTGGTCGCGTTGGCTAGGTCCATGGATGTTTCCCCGTAGGGGTTTTACCACATGAAACCATCGGTGTGTTCATATTTGATATATTTATTTGAGTGGTTACTTAAGGTGTTTTTCCTCTATTGGAATACCTGTGTTGTCGAACATGGTATCAGAGCATGTTTGAAGACCCGCTCCTATTGTAGATCGAGATCATAAAGCCAAGTTTCCTCATCTATATTTTTTGTCATTTCCATACATTTATGGTCTGAGAGGACTATTCCATTGTGTTCGAAGCGCTCATTTCATTCAGGAACACTTTTTGTTTCACTCGAAAAGGTTTCCATTTGCCCAATATATGGTCGTTATAGTTAGATCCAGAGGTATAAAGCTTGAATACACATTTTTAAAATTTTTTGCAGAGTAGTATTTTGGTTTTATTTATGTTTTTTTTTATTTATTTCCAGGTTTCTACTCTTTTAGATCTACATATGCTCTTTCTCCCGTGCCCTGTGCGAAAAAAATTTCTTGTGTGAATTTTTTTTTTTTTAGCACGCTCTCCAAGGCCTTCTTCAACAACAACACCCCCAATCCTCCTTCTGAACATTACAATATGTTGTGCTAGATCATTTGGTTAAAATTTGCCTTATTAAGTAAGAGGTCTTGAGTTCAAGCCTCTCTTTTGTTACCTTTTCTGAAAAAGTTCATGCTAAAATTGTAAAGTGTATTTCACTTCAAGTATAAAAGTGAATCACTATAAGTAGCTTTAATATTTTATTTTAGAGTTATTTATTTGGCATGAAACTTTTATGTTATAAAGTAACTTCATTGTAAATGTGATCCCCACTTCTCTTTATAAAAGTGGGTCACTTCATCAAGAAACTTACACAATCACGTGGTCATTTGGTTACCGATTGTGCCTTTTTTAAAAAGGGCATAACTCTAAAATCGGAAGTACGTTTTCAGTGCAATGTTTTTTTTAAACGCATAACTTTTTAAGCTCTTTCCATCCAGATCACTAGTTTCAGTTTTTAAATCCACATTATCTACACATTTAATATGGCTTCTAGAAGTACTATCTTGCTTACCAACAACAACTACTTCCAATGGAAATATCATATGAAAGATTTATTAAGAAGTAAAGGCTTGTACCAGATTACCTTGGGAAAGGAAAAATCACCCACTGATGTTGATAAGAAATAAAAGTGGGATAATAGGAATGAGGAAGCACATGGACTAATCGGAATTTCCATCTCTCCTAATTTAAGGTACCACCTTCAAGATATTGATGACCCCAAAGAAGCTTGGAACACGATTGAATCTATGTTTAGTAAACTCAATATTATTCGAGCACAACAGTTAGAAAATCATCCTGACATTGAGTACAAATGATTTTTCTTGCCTTGGAGACTACCTATCTAGGTTTAAAACACTCAAAATTTTATGTGAATAATGTAAGATAAAGATGGAGGAAGAGCATTGCATGTATATTATTATTTCTAGCTAGGTAGTGCTTATTATTTCTACCTTTTATGCCATGAGAGAGGCTCTAGGGGAAGAAGCTTATGAAAAACCCACTCTTGAGTCCTTTTGTGCTTCTTTCATTCGAGAGGAAGATAATCTTGTACAATTTGGAGTGATCAACACTGTAGGTCCCTCCAACAAAGCCTTAGTTGCCCAGCAAAAAGGTAAACCCAAGTATCCCAAGAAGCAACATCCTTGCTACAACAAAAAACAACATAAGGGTCCCAAACCTGCTTAGACAACTTCATCTCCTACTGGTAACAAAGGAGAAAAATATAAAAGTAAGAATACTAACATACATTGAAAATTTTGTGATAAAGATGGTCATGATGAGTCCAAATGTTTCAAGAAGATGGTAGATTTAGAAGCAACGATGGAGAAGCACAACATCAGTATTGATTCTACTTCTTCTCACGGACATGCACTTTCTAGTTCTAGTTTCTCCTTCAATTCAAATTCTACTACTACTTCTTCTTATGATGAGTGGATTATTGATTCAGGAGAATCTTATCATGTGGCTAAGGATAAAGCCATATTTTATGCTCTAAATGAATGTAAAACAAAGAAAATATTTTTTGGTGATGATAGATCTCTTAGTGTTGTATGATCTAGAACAATTCAAGTAGATAATGGTCATTTCAATGATGTATTATGTGTTCCAAGTATTTCTTGTAACCTTCTATTAGTATATCAAATCACTCATTCAGGTGAAGGTAAAACCATTGAGTTTTCACCTCACCAAGTTGTAATCAAGGATCTAAAAGATCCTAGGCATGTTCTTGCAATTGTAATTGCTGATGATATTACCCGGTTGTACAAGTTTGACAACTTTGGGTCATCATGTTTTTCATCCGTTTTTGTTGCTCATAGCGATGACTTGAGAAAACTTTGGGATGAGAGGTTTGGTCATCTAAACTATCGCTCATTGCAGCAACTATGTAATCATCATATGTTGACTGGTCTTCCTCTTGTTTCATGCAGAGATGGTGTTTGTGTCAGTTGTTTTCTTGGAAAACATCATCGGGATAGTTTTGACAAACGTGCCTCTTGGCACGCCTCAGGTTGTTTGCAGCTTGTTCACAGTGATTTGTGTGGTCCACTTTCTTCTCCTTATTTTTTTGGGTGCAAGTATTTCTTAACTTTCATTGATGACTTTTCCAGATGTACTTGGGTTTACTTCTTAAAACTTAAGAGCATAGTTTTTGACAAGTTTTTGGCCTACAAGGCTCTTGTAGAAAAGAAATCTGGACATCAAATTCAAAGGTTAAGAACAGATAATGCAGGCGAATATGTGAACAATAATTTTACAAGCTACTGCACTACACAGGGAATCCAAATGCAACACACTGTTCCATATACCCCACAACAAAATGGTGTTGCTGAGAGAAAGAACTGCACAATAAAAGAAATGGCTATTTGTATGATCCAATCTAAGGGATTAAGTCTAAAGTATTGAGAAAAAGCCATCAAATTTTCAAATTACATAGTAAATCGCACTCCCACAAAAGGTCTTAAAAATATAACACTGGAAGAAGCTTGGACTAAAATTAAACCAGATGTAAGTCACTTCCGTGTACTTGGTAGTATAGCATGGGCTCACATTCCTAATGAAAAAGGAAAGAATTGCAGCCTAAAACTGAGAAGTGTATATTTGTTGGTTATTCTAAAGATTTCAAAGGTTACAGACGTCTTCAATCACATTGTAATGAAATTATTATAAGAAGAGATGTTAAATTTGATGAAAATCTCTTGGCCTGTGAACCTAATTCGATGATTGTGCGTTCTTCGGCCTGTGATCCATCTTCGGCATTTTTTCCTTCTTATGATCTGGCTTCTTCTTCAGATGATGACAATGAGGATGAAAATCCACCTCCGCCTGCTCACCCTCCTCCAGATGAGTCCTTTGAACCTGAACCTGAACCAACACCAACTCCACCACTTCCTAGATGGGTCCGTTCAACATGAGAAGCAGTTGGTGATATTGTCAGTGATCCTTTAGATCAGCATCGGACACATTCACAGTTCTAGTGAGGCTCTTCTCTTTTGGCTCAAGTTTCAGAAACTCATGATCCAAAGACATTTGTAGAAGCATCAGGTCATCCAGATTGGGATACAATAATGAATGAAGAGTGTCATTCTTTAATGGCAAACGATACTTGCGATCTTGTACCTCTTCCATAAGGAAGAAAACTTGTTAGATGCAAATGGGTCTACAGAACTAAGTATGCATCAAATGGAAGTGTTGAAAGACACAAGGCTTGGTCATTTGCCAAAGGATTTTCCCAAGTTGAAGGAATTGACTATAATGAAACCTTTTCCCCTGTAGAAAAAATGAATTCCATCCTCCTTTTTCTTGCCCTTGTTGCCTCACATAAATGGGAGGTCCAGCAGATGGATGTTAAATCCGCCTTCTTGCACAGATATTTGCAAGAAGAAATATACATGGAAAAACCTCTTGGATATGTCCATAATGACTCTAGACTTGTTTGTCACCTCAAGAAATCTCCTTATGGTCTTAATCAAGATCCCCGAGCTTGGTATGCCAAAATGGACAACTTTCTTATTGCCACTGGATTCTCTAGATGTGATTCTAATCCTAATGTTTATACCAAGAAAGTAAGAAGCCATATCATAATCCTTTTCCTTTATGTTGATGACCTTATGCTTACTGGTAGTGACTCAAAACTTTTAAACCATGTGAAAACCAGCCTTAAGAAGAAATTTGAAATGATGGACTTAGGATTTTTTCACTATTTCCTTGGCCTCCAAGTTTTGCAAACCAATGAAGCAATTTTTCTTTTCCAATCTAAGTATGCATGTGACCTTCTTCGTCGCTTTCACATGGACAATTGTAAACCAACCCCTTCTCCCTTCCAGTCTGGAGTCAAGATTTCTTCCACCTATTCTTCTCTTGAAGTTGATGCCACCCTGTACCGTCAGTTAGTTGGTAGCCTCTTATACTTGACTCATACACGTCCTAATCTTTCCTTTGTTTTTCGTCTTGTTGCTCGATATATGAAAACACCCCATGGAATCCATTAGAAAGAAGATAAAAGGATACTTCACTATGTTCGTGTTACAGTTCAGTTTGGGATACATTACAGTTCAGGGGGGACTCCTTTATTGGTTGGTTTCACTGATTCAGATTGGGCCGGTGACCCTGATGATCAGAAGTCTACTGCAGGTTATGTTTTTAGCCTTGGTTCAGGACCTGTCACTTGGGCCTATAAGAAACAACAGGCTATTGAACTTTCTTCAGCAGAAGCAGAGTACCAAGCAATAGTTAATGCAAGTCAGGAAGCCCTGTGGCTTCGACAACTCCTTTCAGAGTTTGGATTCCAGCACCGACATCCGACCAGTATTTGGTGTGACAATTAGAGTGCCATCAAGCTCTCCAAAGACCCAGTTAAAAATAAACATAGAAAACACACCGAGATACACATGCACTTCATCAGAAAGCTCATTCATGATCAAGTTATTGAAGTGCTATTTTTCCCTACAGAAGATCAAGTTGTAGACATTTTCACAAAGTCTCTTACAGAAGCGAAGTTTTCCAAACTTCGATCTATGTTAGGAGTTCAGGAAGTTGTCATTAAGGGGGGATAGGCTCTAATGCCTCCTTCATTCTCCTATTGTGTCACTATTGTAAATCCTTCAATCCTATCCCAAGTTGTTCTTAAGGGGGGATTTTAGGATATTTAGACACTTAGGAGTTAGTAAGATCTACTTGGTCTATTGTGCCGTTAGGTAAAAGTGTGTTTTCTAGTGTGTTTATTTAGTATGCATTTGTAGTTAGGAAATCCGACGGTGACAATATGTTCCCGACATAGAATGATCTAACGGTTCATACTCTCCTTGATATTAATGACCATTGATCTATGGCTTAACACCCGATTGGTCCATGATCTCTATATAAAGAGCATGGAGGGTCATTTGCCAATGATCGATTGTGAGAAAATATCTTGTAAAATCTCTCTGTAATCTTTTTCTTTGCATTAATAAACTGCTCCAAGTGGTCGTGTTGGTTGGGGCCATGGATGTTTCCCCGTAGGGGTTTTACCACATGAAAACATCGGTGTGTTGATATTTGATCTGGTTATGTGAATGGTTACTAAAGGTGTTCATCCTCTGTTGGAATACCTATGTTGTCGAACATCTATGGCCTCAAGAAGGCCTTGTTTATATATATTTTAAGTTGGTTGTTATCCCCCAACTTCCCCAAAAGCTCCGGCCTCAAAAAGGGCTCAATATCCCCCAGAAATGGGCAAACAATCCACAAAATTCCCAATCTGGGAAAAACTATAGGCAAAAACACCGACATGTGCATACAAATAAAAAATAGCCCCTAGGGATGGGAACGCGCTACAAATTGAGGTCATATGATGTATAGGTGTCCAAGCGCCAACTGAAAGGGCTACGTGATAGATCCTTTTCTGAATTTAGTGGTCTTCCATGTGACACCTCTTCATTTTCTTGAAAAGTGCCACTTGTCAACATCTGAGTGGTTCTGTCGTCTGCCTAGTCAAACTGTTATTATGTTGTCACATGTCTCAATGCTATGTTAGCATGATGATGTCATGCTGACACCAACATTGACTTTTTTGCATGTTGACTTTTTGAATTTTTACCTGTTTGGGACAAGGCTGATTTTAGGGGCTAAATTTCATTCATGGGCTAATTTTCCATGGTTTTTCCAAAAACGAGATTCTCTATTTTAAAAATGATTCGCCCAAATTATATAGCATAAACTTATTTTACCTTAAAAATCGCCAAAATTTTATAAAAACTATATAAAATCCTTAGAAATTTGAATATTTTTACAAAAATATCGCCAAACATTTATAGTTGGCATATGGAAGATTAGTAAGATTCGCCAAGGTTTCTACATTTTAAAATACATTTTCATCCTTAAAATCATCCCTAGAACTTTGGGAAAATGGTCAGAGTGCCATAACTCTCGCATACAACGTTCATTTGAGAAAGTAAATATATGGCTTAAATCAGTGCGATGATCTAGTCGCAATGGAATTGGTTTCATTTAATTCCGAGAACTTTCATTTTTGATCATTTTATGGACCTGGGACGCCTCCTAGATTTAATTTTGGATCACTCCCATGGTGGGATTTCTCCATCTTTGTTTCCATAATTGGTTAGGAGGAAGAGGAGCTACCCATTGTTGTGTTTGCATACCCCATGGTTGTGAAGCATATGGAAATGAAGGGTTAGTCCAATATGAATTGAAATATTGAGATTGATCTTGGATCATATCTAAAGTTTTGGGTTGCCAAGATCGCTTCTAAGAGACATAACACAACTTTTTTGGTTCTTCATATTTTTGTTAAATAACTTTTAATATTGGTAAGGATGGATAGTTATGGGTATCATGATACTCGTTGCATATTTCAAAAACCTTGAACTAATCCAATGAACATTCCCTCCTTGGGTGCTTCGTTCTGCATCTTAGACAAAATATAGACAACACTTATTTTGTTTATTCCCTCTTCTTCTTCATCTACACTGTTTCCAGTTGGGAGCTCAGGGAACTAAGTTTTAAAATAATGTTTATGTGCTCGTTCAACCATAGGCAATTCTACACTATTGTCACCCAACCATAGGCATAAATCCACCCCCGCACACCTTAACCTTTGACAAAAAGAATGATTCCAGGATTCCACGGCATAAACAACATATAACCAAGAGAGTGCAACTTCTCCAAGGGTAGCGTAGAATAAAACATATAAAAAATACTAAACAAGAGAAAATCTTCCAACTGCATCTACTTCTACTCCTCCTCCAAACTTGTGCATTGTTTCTGGGTTAGTGAGAGTGAGTGAGTGAGTAAACAAATGAGTCAAAAATATCTTTATTTATAGTGGTTATGTCAGATGTCTGGGTTGATTTTTATTCCTGGAGGATAATATATTAATATTGTATATTCTGTTGAGCCAACATGTCTTCTAGGGTTTTCACACATCTGTTTAGAATTTCTCTTTCTTCTAGAATATTCTATTCTAGTCAAAGGTTATATATGGAGGTTAATACCTCGTGTAGCTACCATAATATCAACAATCCTTCTTAGATAAGGAGTTATTAATGGTCTCAAACACATATTCACATGGTATGGGAAAGACCCACATAGTCTTGTAGACCATTCTATAGGTAGAATCATCATGTCACACATGGCTACACCCATGTGGACTTGTTAATCTCCTCTAGGGGCCACAACCTGCTAGATAACACTAGAGATACACCTTGTAGTGTATTTAATAATCTTCATCATCATCATGAGCTACACATGCATGACATGCTCACCCATGTCATGAGTGTCATCATAAGTATCATCATTACTATCAACATCATCTGGTAGCAATCATCAAATATATATCATTTTACTTGTTCTTGGTATTCTTATGTCATAGACAATATCACAATATCCATGAGCCTCATTTAGCTATATTGATGATCCATATCTACCACCATGTTTCTAGCACCTCGAGTCATTATCTTCCCATGACAAGAATCATGACCTCATCGGAGCCACATTCATCTCATAGTTTATTCTCTCATAGGATCACTCTATGAATGTGTTTAGCTCGATATTATCAGACATGTGTGTATAACACCTTGGGTCATTATTTTCCCATGACAATAATTATGACCACATCGGATCCACAAACACCTCATGTTGATAAGATCACTCTGTGAATGCATTCAAATTGATGCTATTAGACACATGCAATTGTACCTCAAGCACCTCGAGTCTTCAGTCCGTTGAAGAATACATTAGGGCACATCTACTCTAGATGTATATGTTCCCTATCTCCCCTCATTTGCAACCCAGTTAGATTCATCTTGATTCTTATCGGGGCTACTCACCTACTCATGAGAGTTTCAAGGCCCCATCCAATTCACACATAGGATATATAGAAAAGACTCAAATATTTAGTACATTGAAGATTACATCTGGGCCTATTCCCACATGATCAAGTTTGTCTGATCAATCTTGGAATATTGACACAATGCTACAATCATCAATACTCCCATAGGGAAACATTTGCATTCCTGCCAAGCTTTTCGAAGAAAGAGGTTTAGTGCAAATGTCAACTATCTGTTCATTTGTGGATATAATATGGAGCCTCACTACTCCTTCCTGAACCATGTATCTGATGAAGTCCCACAATATCCTTCGAAAATCCATCCTGCTTCATATCTTGAATCATTCACTATGATATATGAATGAGTGCTATAGATATTTTCTTCCCTACTTGTCTGGAAATTCTTCTCGGTCTCAAGTTGAAGTAGCACCCCAGGTGTTAGATCTATCTTCTTCACTTCCAATCCAAACACTCTATATCCTAGTAGCCATACTTCATCATCAGAGATCAATCATATATATTTGTACCACAATATAGGTACCTGCATGTTTTGTTGTAATGCAATAATATGGTTATGTCTCAACCATATATTGGCACAAGGTGCTCATTGCAAAGAAAATGCCTATCCTGTCAGAAAAATTCATCAGATATGTTGTCATAGGTGTGGATGTGGAATTCTTTTCCATCATGATAAACCTCTTCAGTCTCCTCACTGAATATCACATCTGGTTCCAGCCATGCCTCCAATCCCAATATATTTGGTCAAGATCCTTCATCTCAAACTATGAAATCAACTCCCTTTATTTGAGAGAATCCTCGGACCACGCTTTTGTCTATTGCATGCCCCTTTGCATTATGCAAAGTGTCACGAAACTATGTTGGCTTCTTCTTGATCATTGACTCCCTCTAGTTATAACTCCCATTCATATTTATCTCTTATTATCTATTGGAGAAGTTTATATTTTCAGCACACTAGTTCAGTGAGAGTAACACTAGTTCAGTGGGAGTTAACTTACTAGTTCTATTTTAGACTTTCTAATTTTATACCATCACTATTATGCATGCATTTCTAATTATAGGATATCATTGTCTATATGATTGAATATCACTCACTCATTGATTAGATCATGATATACATTGATTCTCATTCTTCATGTTGTATATCTCTTCCTTTTCTTGATAAGCTTTGTTTGTGTATGCTTTAGCTAGGTCTCCTGTGTGGGTTTCCATTAAAAAATGACATGGTATTAGACCCGATCTTCTTGGAGAAACCAATTCAATATAGAGAAGAGAGAAAGAGGATTTGAGTAAACCTAGTTTTTGTAATCGTCGCAGCCTATCCCTATCGAAATCTATGACAATTGGAATCGTCATAGCCTATCCCTATCAAAGGGTACGACGATTGCACTGTGTTTTTCATCCAGGGTGCGATGATTCAGTTTTCTCACAATCTCTACACTGTTTCATTCACTAGGATGAGATGATTCAACATTGTCACACATTATCCTTCTCTAGGGTAAGATGATTCAACAACCCTCCAGAAAATTTGGTTTCTCCAGTAAAATAGCCATATCAAGAAATCTGTGATTTGGGTCGGGCTGAAATGTGGACCAGAGACATATAACACAGGGATTCTTATTCTCACCAAAAATGTCCAAAACTCACATCATATTTTAGGATATATAGTTGTTTTATCATATCTATAATTGTCATAGAATCGTTTTTCATATCTTGGAATCCATGATCTGGGTTTTTAGGATCTTTTTAGAATCAATAGCAGAATGGAGGCGATGCAACTTATTAAATCAAGTCTGGTGATAATACTCACACCATGCAACTATTTTAAATGGAATTTGAAGGCCACATTCCAACTCAAAATAAAAGGACTGTATAATTTGATGATTGCAAAAGAAGAAGAACCTATATCAATGCTTGAGAAGACCGAATGGGTGAACCGTAAGGATAAGGCCACATGACTACTTCTTGAGTTAATCTCCACTGATTTATGGTTTCATGTTTCCTCATGCAAGACTCCAAACAAGATATGGACCACCTTGGAACGACACTTTGGAAAGAAGGATGAGATACGAGGTCATATGCTTGAGGTAGAGTTGAATACCTTAGACCCTAAAAGTTTTGATAATATACAAGATTTCTTTACTAAATTTAAATATTTGATTTTGAGCTTGGGTGAATGTGGTATTGACAATTATACACTAGAGAAAAAAATTATTCTAACAATATTGGCCAAGCTAGGACCAGAATATGTTGTATATGTCTCCAATTTCCATTCTGTCAGATGTCGTTTGGGCGCAAATTGGAAAATTCTTACGATGGCTCGGTTCATTGAGTCTCTCAGACCAGATAAGACAAAAATCATACAGATGGGACTCATGAAAGATCCCAAAGCACATGCACTCACCATGCATGATGGAAACAGGTCATCCAATCAGAAATTGAAGAAGAAAAAAAAGGAGCTATTACATCCAGAGTCAAATAAGGAGGGATATTCCAAACCCTTCAAGGATTCTTCAGGTTCCAAAGATTCTTCAAATTCCAAAGGGAAGAAGAAGAAGGGAAAGCAATGCACATATTGCAATAAACCGAATCATGAATAATCCACATGCATGAAGAATCAAATTGATCTTATGAGACAGGTACTTCAGAAGAATAACCTTGGAAACTTCATTCCCGAAGGAGTCAAGAAGAAGAAGGAAGAAGACCATGCACCTAAGAAAGGTAATCATCATGCTCTGGTTGCAATTAATTCCTCATCTGATTCATGGATTATAGATTCTGGCACATCACATGATATGGAAGCTAAAGAGGAAGTTTTTACTTCTTTGATTTCATGCTTTGGACCTCCTATTCTCATGGGGGATAATACTCCAATAGCAGTTGCAGGAGAGGGAAGAGTGGAACTCCCTAATGGAAGTTTTGAGAATGTTTTACATGTCCCAAATATTTCTATAAATCTACTCTTAGTTTATCAGATCACTCAAACAAGTAAATGGGTTGAATTTACATCGGATTCATTTACTGTACTTGACATTCATGACAGTTCCATTATTGCAGTTGGTGAGGTAGATCACAAATCATGGTTGTATAATTTCACTAAGTTTACTGACTACGACTCCTCTTTGGTAATTACAGATGCTAATGATAATAGTAGAGTATGGCATGAAAGATTTGGTCATTTAAACTTTAGGTACATGCAACGACTTTCCAAACAAGGAATAGTCAAAGGATTACCATGCATTCACTTTTTTGAAGGGGTTTGCGAAGGATGCATTCTTTGCAAGCATCTTGAAGAGACGTTTGATAAGGGGAAGGAAAGGAGATCCTCCTCTTCTTTGGATCTTGTTTAGAGTGATATCATGGGTCCATTTCCACATCCGTCCATCAACAAAGAAAGGTATGTTCTTACATTTATTGATGATTACTCACACTATACTTAGGTTTATTTTCTTAGACAAAAATCTAAATTGTTTTAGCATCTCAAATACTTCAAAGCTCTAGTAGAGACACAAACTAGGAAGAAAATCAAGATCCTTCATACAGACAATGGAGGGGAGTATATCAACAAATATGTTCAGAATCTTTGTCATGAAGCTGGTATCCAGTTGCAACACACAGTTCCATACACTCTATTATCACATGAAGTTGTCATGGGTCAATTTTCTCCTTAGGTTTTAATTTTTACCCATTAGTATTTTTAAGTTTGTTTTAATTTTGTTTTTATGATTTTCTTAGGTTAGTCTAATCAAATAAAGGCTTGGGACTTGGTTCACATTTTGACCCACACCTATGGTTTATATCCTAGGTTCATTTTGTGTTTTATATGCTTGACTCATCACTTGAATTGACAGCTAGCACTATCAACCCCATGACTCTACAAACCTGACAATTCACTTTATCCATTCATATACTTGATCCTTTCTTGATTCATATTATTTTCGACACGAAATGAGAGCGGAGATATAATAAAGAAATGCACAAAGATATCGCAGATATTCAATAATATAACAAAAATTTATCAAAGATGCAACCATGAACACATATATATAGTAATACATGATTTCTATTAATCAAAGAAATGTATAGAGACTGTAAAAATGCAGAGTGAAAGACTCGCTAGAATGGTGGCAGCTTATCTCTGAGAAGAGATGTGGCAGCTACTCGCATTCGCAAGAAGATGGTTACAATAAGGCTTTGAAGGCATTTTTATAATAAGTAGGAATTCCAAAAACCCTAGACATCTGAAAACCTAACCCTAGGAGATGAAGCGCCAAAAGTCATGTGGGCCCCATTTGGGTAAGTGAATACATCAACTTCCCGGGGTCGTAACTTTTGCATACGATCTCCATTTTAGGCATGTGATAGCTCGTTGGAAAGGTATTTTCGAGGAGATTCATTTTGGGGGATAAATAATGCCTTCATATATCATTGAGAACCTTGATCTCGAAAAACATTCATTTGAGCCCTCAAAATGGCCCCAGAAGTTAAAAACTGCTAAAAATAGTAAATTGCCAAAATTGCCAGAAAACTGTTTTGAGCCAGTCGAAAAAGGTGGGTGGCCACCGATATCCACCTAGATCAATCCTCCCTCCTTAGGAAGAAATGGTATCCATTGCGTTAAGTTCCCGGGGGATAGGGAAAAGCGTTTGATGAATCTGCATCTTTGTGAGTTTCTTGCCTTGATGGAGACGCCGCATTGCTCAAGTTGTGTTAGTTTTTCATGAACTTGTTGAGGTTGAGGCCGTTCAATAAGTCAGGATACATGAGAGGACGATGTGTAGAAGGAATATTTGTGCTTTGCTGCAACCTTGTCGACTTGCTTCTGTTTGATAGAAGGTGCTTGGGTTGAGGCTGTAGTGGTTGTAGAGTCCTTTTGTTCTCCTTTTGAACATATTGTGAAGAAGCTAAATTTTGTAGTATGAGATACTACCTTGCGACACTTTTTAGGTGGAACAGTAGTTGGAACTACCTTTGGTATTTTGTAGAGATGACCCCCCAGAGAAACAATGACATTGTGGGGTCAAGACTCATAAACAGCATGGTGCTTCCACATATATGGTTGGCCCAAGAGAACATCACAAACATCCAGTGGGGAAACATCACATAATACCTCATCCTTGAAGGGTTGGATGTCGTATGACAATCGACATTATTGGCTGACATGAAGATCTCGTTCTTGGCGAAGCCACCCAATGTTGTATGGATGCAGGTGTGGTGTTGTCGACAATCCCAATTGTTTGACAACCTCTGCTGAGATGAGGTTCTTTTGGCTTCCGCTATCAACAATAAAATGCAACGGGGTTCCCTTCACCCACATCTTTGAATGAAAAAGGTGCTCCCCCTCTTTAGGATCTGTTGGTTCTTTTGGTTGAATTGTTGCAGTCATGACAATAGCAGTGGGGTCCACATCAATGATACGTCCTTTACCATTATTTTCAGACTCGGATTCTGAATCAGGGTTCGACTCTTTGACTTTGATCTCGACGACCCGTGACTGATCCAGATTATTTTCGGCACAAAATGAGAGCAGAGATATAATAAATAAATGCACAGAGATATCACAGATATTCAATAATATAATAGAAATGTATCAAAGATGCAACCATAAACATAGATATATAGTAATACATGATTTCTATTAATCAAAGAAATGTACATAGATTATAAAAATACAGAGTGAAAGACTCGCTAGAATGGTGGCAACTTATCTCTGAGAAGAGATGTGGCGGCTACTCGCATTCACAAGAAGATGATTACAATAAGGCTCTGAAGGCCTTTTTACAATAAACAGGAATGCCAAAAATCCTAGACATCTGAAAACCTAACCCTAGGAGATGAAGCACCAAAAGTCATGTGGGCCCCGTTTGGGTAAGTGAGTACATTAACTTCCCAGAGTCGTAACTTTTGCATACGATCTCTCTTTTAGGCGTGTGATAGCTCGTTGGAAAAGTATTGTCAAGGAGATTCATTTTGGGGGCTTAATCATGCCTTATAATATCATTGAGAACCTCTATCTCGAAAAACCTTCATTTGAGCCCTCAAAATGGCCTCAGAAGTTAAAAATTGCTAAAAATAGTAAATTGCCAAAATTGCCAGAAAAATGTTTTGAGCCAGTTGGAAAAGGTGGGTGGCCACCGATATCCACCTGGATCATTTCCACTTTGTCCCTTTTCCTGTTAAGGAGTCAAATCAAACTTTGTAAAGTGCACTGCCAACTCACTAGAATTTTTCTTAGCGCATCTTTGTGCAGTCTGCCTCTTTACCATCATTCACCATTATGGATGTGATGTGATGTATTTTATTTTTTTCAGCACCCTTTTCTTCAAAAGGAATATTTTGAATTGGTAATTTATGAAAATTATAGTTGTTTACCAAATTTTAAATCCTACTCCTAGCTCGAGGCTATTGAAACTACTAGTCCAGACAAAGCTATGGACTATGCTGCAGAATTAATTGTCCGAGGTGAATTGGAAACTAAGGCAGATCAAAATGACTCCAGGATTTCTGCAGATCATCCATTATCAAGATACGACGTCCAGGTACTTCATGAGCCATCCATCTCTATTGAATATATTTAAAGTGTTTTGTATAATCTTTTGGTAGCACCTGGCGCTGCAAACTACAACTTCTCCCATCTACGAACTCCTTTACCTCTGTTGCCACAAACTTTGATCCATCTGCAGACATAATGTTTCCTACATTGAAATCAAGACAATTTGTTTCAAATATTTGAATTCCCATTTATCCTCTTTTCTCATGTTGTCCACACTGTGCTCCATAAAAATGCTGCCAAAACTGGGCTACAGATCCCCTGTTCCAACACTACAATTTCCCTGTTAAATCAATGCCATCTTATTTGTTCACAACTCTAGCATTATCCTTCCTTATTCACTGTGTCATCCTACATTTTGATTTCAAAGTCTATTTCCAGTGAGGAGGATAGAAGCCCTTGCCTTTTAACCTGATGATGACATTGTATGGTGGCCTTATGCTAGCTTAAAATTGGACAGTGTTGTCTTCCTTCATATCATTTCTATGAGGATCTTCTCTCCCATTTTCAACCATCAAAATAGTCTTTTATTGTTCAGAAGTGAATTGAAGGAAAGCCTTGTAAGATCAATTAAGGATCACCTTCAAAGCTTAAAAGACATTTTCCTTTCTTGGGTTTCCTTACCTCTCATAGCATAACATTTTTGACCTCCTTCTTCTATCCATGGATACACCCTAAAAAAAGAAATCTCACAAGGGTGGGAGTGTGGTCAGGACTGAGCCTTCTCACATGCACCTTTTTTATGTCGAGCCTTTTAGTCTCTGATTTTTCTTTTGATTTAGTGAGAAAATCTAATCCTAAACCCTCCCTACCTGCACATCATTGTTTTCTTTCATTTGAATTTAATATTTGTTTTTAGTTTGTTATGTTTCACCTTTTATCTTTTTGAATAATTTCCTTAAGTTTGGGGATTTAAGACATGGTTTTAAAAGATTTTTCACGTTATATGCCTATTTGAATCCTGCAAATTCAAACTTCTGCCAAGTCATTAATAGTGCTACTGGAATAACATTAATCCCGTAGCACTAATGTAATTATGCCATGATAAGTGTCAGCCATCCTATTTTTTTTATGATTACAAAAATCGTGGACCAATAATCCACATGTGTCCCACGATATCAATTGAAACAATTACGCAGTTCAAACCGTTACATGATGGGATCATTTTGTACATGTAAAGACACATTTCAAATCAGTTCAATTCCCAAACATCATTATGTGACCCTGTCACTCATTGTTCTGATTTTGTTCAATTATAAGAGCATGTATATTTCAGAAGAAATTGTTGTATGCTAACAGTTACAAGTTGTAAATTCAACTTCCAAAAGTGTCGAGTTGCAACATTGTATTATCAATATGGCACCTAAGAGAAGTGGGAAAATTGTCAGGTTGGAACTTGAGGGCGTTGAGCTCCTCAAAGCATATCCGTAGATGGCACAAAGGTTTAAAGATGTTGGTTGGTTCGAATTCTTCACCACCTTCCAAGGTCATGACAAACATATATGTATGGTGTTTACACAAAACTTCGATGCTTTCAAAGTGGTGATAAAAAAATTGTTGATGTTGGTGAGAGAAAAATCCATCGCCAAAGCTTGCAGATTGGTAGTTGGAGGAGAACGATGGTGGAAAAAGGAGCATGTAGTCACAAAGTTTGTTAATCAATTCCTGCTACCAGATAAGAAAAATTGGGATTGGAGAAAAGGAGTCCCTCACAGCTGGATTAGACAAGAATGGCATACTTCTCTAATCATTATCTACAGGTATATCACTTGTGAAGGCAGATTATCTATGGTTTGCATCTACCATATTAGGTTTTTAATGAATCTAAATGGAGACTATCCTTTAAATCTGCCTTACTTTCTACTCAAAATCCCAATAAAGATGTCAAAAAGGGTGTAGTAACACACTGCCACTACAAAAGGTAGCCTGTTTCATCAAGTCCTAATCAAGACTCTGATTGTTTCTTCTCTGAGGGAAGTACAGAAACCCTGGAACTGGTTGATCCAATCCCTAAATCTTGATCCACAGCCTAGCGAACAGAAAAGAGACAAAGGGAAAAGGGTTGTTAAACAGAAATAGAGTATTCCAGTTGATGAAAATACTATTAAAGAGGAAATGAATGCCATCAGGGTGATAAGAACTAGCAGAGGTAAGAGACCCAAATTGAATACAGAAATCGAAAAGTTTTCTGAGGAAGATGTAAAAATAGAAGAAGATTTGGATGAATATTATGATGTTAAAACCACAGTCAAGCATAAATCACCAACAACCAGTAAGAAAGGTGTTGCAGTCAAAAGGAAAAAGAAAAAGTGTGTACATGTGTCTCAAAACCCTAGGAGAAATTCTACTAGAGTTACCAACAAATACAAGCTAAGGTCCAAAGCTATGTTCGATCCCTCAATCAAAGAAGAAGATGTCATAGTTATAGAAGATCATTCTGAGGACGCTAAAGAAGGTATCAAAGAAAAGGAAGGAAAATGTCCATTACATAAAGAACCAACATAAAGAGGTAAGCATACTGCTCCATTCCCTACAGGACCTTTAACAAGAGCTACTACCAGATTGTCAAGAGATAAAGAATTCACTAAAGGTATCAGTAGGGTTCCTGAAAATAAAGAAAGAAACCTTGTAGATTTAGAACACATATCAGATATGCCTGAAGCCATGGATTCATCTAGTTTAAATGAAGAGCACAACTTAGGATTGTCTTCTAAATACAAAATTAAATTGAAAGAACCTAAGGTTTCCATTGATATGAATGAGCCTGCACCTGTAGAAGAGTTCCCCGAATTCAAGGTTAAGGTCATAACTGATAAAGAAAGGATCGGAGAACTCCAGAATATGGTGAAATAGTTGAAGAAAGAGAAGGCTCATGAAGATAAATGGAGTGCCATGCAGCAAGAAAATATATAGGGTTTCTAGAGGAAGAAAAGAGAGAAAAGAGCATTTCTCAAAGAGCTCAGAGAAATAAATTTCAAACTCTACTAGCATAACATCATACTCACCACAAAGCTCAAATAGAAGACTGACAAGGCTAGTGTTGTTGTCATACCTTAATAGCTTTATGAAGGATTTGGCACACTTTCAATTTTGATGTTTACCAGGGAACAAGGAAAGATTTACTTGTTTTGTCTTCTGAAAGGAAAATACCTCGAAATGTATGAGTAGATCAAACCAATTCCTATTTTGTAGGATCGAATGTATTGTTGAAAGGATCATTCGAGATTAAGTTGTTGAGATAATATCTATTTTTCTAAGGTAAATGCTCTTTTTGAGCTAACCTCCCTAGTAGATAGATGCTAATTAGATCTTATCATTGATAGAATACTATAAATTAGGATCTGATATATTTTGGATAGGTTAAGTAGGCAGAATAAAGACTTTGTTCGGGTCGAAAAATTGGAGATCCAAGGGACCTGTTTTGAAACTCCTTGTAAGACATTCCTGTTCTATTTGACACTTAATAGAAAAGTCATATGGATGGTTAGAATCTCTTTTCTACTCAGTTATTCTCTCTTTATGCTTGAGATCATTATTTGAATTGTAGTGCATTTGTTTTCTTGATTATCAATTGATACAGTAAAGACTTTGTTGTGGTGATTATTTTCAAGTTTTGATTTCAGGTTGATGTTCTTCTTGTTGAAAAGGATAAGTCAACTGAGAGAGGGGGGG
>ML778738.1:437337-537123 GCA_009831015.1 Picea engelmannii
CATTTAACCAATAAATATACAATCACATAAATGAAACAGTGACACAGTGATTTTTCATGAGGAAACCCAAAAGGGAAAAACCTCTTCTTCTTATGAATGAAAGGCAAGCTCCAAATCCTCTTTACATTCTTATTTTATCTGAGATACAACCCAGATGAGGCTGCTACCTCTGCTTCTTCAGCACCTACTAAATGGAAGCTACAACTCCCATATGTACAAGAACCAACTTGTATAGGAGACTTTTACAATCTCCCCTTGCTCCTCCCTACTACCCCAGAATCCTTCTTCGTCACTAATAATATACAAACCAACTCTTATCTTCTCTGTCAAAGATTAAGCATTAAATTTTCTCCTCAAATTTTACAGAGCCATCTTTCTTCCATAATCTTCTCGCCCCATCTTTTCTCCTCACTGTCCCTGTATAATTTTATTTCAAATTTATCTTTATTTACAGAAATGAATTTTACTTTAGAGCTATGGATGTACCATTAATTCCATACGCACCCACCTTCATCTCACCAAATTTCACTTATTTCTACCCTATACATTCAGAGCGTACACTCGAACCCTCAGGCTTCGAAGATTCAGTTACAATAACTGAATAACTATCTTACAGTGATTATTATTGGCCAAGGCATCTATAAGAACAACAACCGTATGATCAGTTTAATTATTTAATCTACACCGTTCAATGTAGAATATGGGTCTCGTGCTTACTCCATATGCCCATTGGTTGTGACCACGAGCCTTTACCAAAAGGCGCTTTCGCGATTCACATATCGCCAATCCTGAGGTGAAAACATCTTGTCTCCTCATGTTGCGATCTCTGAAAATGAGCTTTAACTTGGTCCTAGCTCCTCCTTCTCACATGACTAGTGACAGTGACTACAACCTATACAAAAATTTATTTCTACATTTCGAATTTTGACATTTCGACATTTCACATTTCGGCATTTCGACTTTTAGCGCTTTGGCATTTCGACGTTTTCGCATTTTGGCATTTCGACATTTCTTTGATGAAGTGTTTCGACACTCCAAGTCACAATCCTTGAAATGATCTGATGTGTGTCCCTTTAGGTATTTCGTCATTCGGGACTTCGTGATTTTGGAGTTTTTTTCTTACCATGAAAAAATCCCGAAATATAAATTCCCGGAGTAACGTATCATAGTGACGTTACTTAGGATGACGTTTCATGTGCTGGTCAATATCCGATCTCCAAAATTCAAGATAAGGGTGTTGAATCCTCTTTCAAGGCTCGTTTCACATGTGACCTCGAGTTATAACCAAAGGCTCACCTCCTGGGTTCTTCAGAGTTTCACGTTTCGATATGTCAAGAGGCATGTTGATCTCCAAATTAGGAACCACCATGCCTGTGCAAACTGATCCATGGTGCCTGTTCAAACTGACCAACAAACTCCCCCTTTGGCATTTAAAATTTTGACATTAATGACAAAACCAACTCTTGTGCAAACTGTGCAAACTACCCTACTGTGCAAACTGTGCAAACTACAATCCCTGCCAACAAACTTCCCCTTTGGCATTGATGGAAAAATTTAAATCTGTTCTCCCCCTTTTTACATCTATGGAAAAGGAATCATCCATACTCCCCCTGAGAAAAGAAAATCACTTGCAAAGATGTAGCATTTCAACAACAACTCCCCCTATCAATAATAGTCAATAAACCTGTGCTGTCAGATTTTATAATGAAGTCGTGCAATCTTTGAGAATGAAATTAAATTACAGAGTGTAAACCCCCAACTGATCCCTGAGACTTTCAAATTTCATTTTAGATAAAGGTTTAGTAAATACATCTGCTATCCGATCCTTTGTGCCAACATATTTCACTTTAATAACTTTAGACATGACCTGCTCTCTTAGAAAATGAAATTTAATGGGCATGTGCTTTGTTTTGGAATGCATAACAGGATTTTTAGAAATACTAATTGCACTGGTATTATCACAAAAGATAGGTATAGGTTCATTATAATGAATATGTATATCTTCCAACATTTGTTTCATCCATAGAACCTGAGTGCAGCAAGTTGCAGCTGCAATGTATTCCGCTTCAGCAGTAGACAGAGACACTGTTAATTTTTTTTTACTTGACCAACTTACAAGACATCCTCCAAGAAAAAATGATGCTCCACTAGTACTCTTCCTGTCATCAACACAGCCTGACCAATCAACATCAATGAAAGAATATAAATCAAGTTGGTTACCTGTAGGATACCACAAACCATACTCTGTTGTCCCCTTAATATATCTAAAAATTCTTTTGACTGCAAGTAGATGATAAGTTTTTGGTGAAGCCTAAAACCTGCCAACTTGAAAAACTGCATGCATAATATCAAGTCTTGTAGCTGTAGCATAAAGAAGACTACCAATCATAGATCTGTATATTGTCTGATCAACATCTTTAGTATCATCAAACTTACTTTATTTACAACCAATAACCATGGGAGTGCCAACTGGTTTAGAATCTTCCATGTGAAGTTCCTTAAGCATTTCATTGATATTCTTGGTTTGAGAAATGGAAATACCTTTATCGGATTGAGTAATTTGCAAGCCTAAGAAAAACTTCATTTCTCCTAGCATGGACATCTCAAACTTTTTCTGCATACTTTCAACAAATTGTTTACTGAGCATATTATCATCACTACCAAAAATGATATCATCTACATATATCTCAACAATGATTAGGCTATCATTTTATTCTTTAATATATAGATTACTATCAGTGTTACCTTTCTTGAATCCTTCCTGCCTCAAGTAATTGTCAATTATGGAATACCAAGCTGTAAGGTAGCTAGAGAGGTAGTGGGGGGGCCTAGAGGGCCCATAGTGATAATAGTGGAGGTCATTCAATGTAAGGTGGACTAGGTCCACTATATTATTAAATAAGGCCCACTATGGTAGTTAGATATAATAAATGGGTAATTAGATATAATAAATGTAAGAGGACTTCTTAGAAGGTTCTACTTCTAGAAGATTTCTCCTCTAGAATGTTCTTAGGTGATGGTAGAACTATATAAAGGGATTCAAGCAATGTAATGAGACATGAAGATAAATATTGTATTTGGAGCTGAACCTCATTAGGAGGTTGCCCCCTCGAAGAGGCAAGTGAACAGGAGAGGATCCCTTCCATAATAGGATCCATTGTATGGTGTTGCCGTACCTCAAGGATTTGATATAATAAAGTTGTGCTTTTCTATATTGTTCTTGTATATCTGTTGTGGTGATTTTGTATTCAGTATTTGGTTCTTAACAAGTGGTATCAGAGCACTTTCCTTGGGCAGACATTGTGGGCAAATATTTTTTATTTTTGCATATTTTTTTTTCGGAGAAGAAAAAAGAGGGCCACGACATTCTCAAAGTTTTCAGTATATTTATATGCAAAATTTGTAGAAAAGGGTTGTATATCTGAGTTCCTCTCAGAAAAACACCCAAGTTGAAAAAAAAAATCTGCAAAAATAAAAAATATTTGCCCACAACTCCGGCTAAGAAGTCCTCTTACATTTATTATATCTAATTACCCATTTATTATATTTAACTACCATAGTGAGTCTTATTTAATAATATAGTGGACCTAGTCCACCTTACATTGAATGACCTCCACTATTATCACTATGGGCCCTCTAAGCCCCCCCACTACCTCTCTAGCTACCTTACACAAGCCCCCAGTGCTTGCTTCAGGCCATACAATGTCTTTTTCAACCTGTAAACATATTGTTCTACTTCTTGTACCTGAAAACCATCTGGTCGTTCCATATATACTTCTTCCTCTAAATCACCATTCAAAAATTCAGACTTTACATCCATTTGGTAAACTTGAATGTTTTTAGAACTGGCATAAGCTAGAATCAGTCTAATGGATTCCATTCTTGCAACATGAGCAAAATTTTCTCCAAAATCTATTCCTTCTACCTATGCATATCCTTTACAAACCAATCTAGCCTTGTTTCTAGTTATTTTACCTGCTTCATCCATCTTATTTATGAAAACCCATTTATCCCCTATGAAATTCTTATTCAAAGGTCTGGGAACCAATTCCCATGTCTTATTCTTTTCTATTTGACTAAGTTCTTCATTCATTGATTTCATCCAGTACTCATCTTTAATTGCTTCTTCAATATTTTTGGGTACAATCAGAGAAATTAAAGATACTTGTTCATGAGTTCAGGTGGATTCTTGCCTTCTGCTTCTTCTTCCAACACTTGCATTTATGTCACCAATTATATGTTCTTCAGGGTGATTTTTTTGTATTCTTGCTTGGAGTGTTTGATGGAGTCATGATTTTGGATGGATTTGTGCCCTGTGTCAAAGTAGGAATTAATTGTTCACTGTCACCAGCCTTAGTTTCTTCTGTTTCACTTACCTCATCATTCATTTTATGCTTGTCATATATCTGATATATTTGACGATTCTTTTGTTTAGATTTAGACTTCAAAAATGAGGAACCATCAAATTTCACATCTATGGCTTCAACTAGTTTGTTCAATCTGAAGTTGTAACATTTATAATCTTTCCTTGAACAAGAATAACCAACTAAAATAACTGCATATGTTCTAGATTCCAAGTTACCCAAATGCTTGTCAACTCTTTTGATATAACATTTACTGCCAAAAATTCTAAAATGTTTAACACTAGCTGGTTTGCCTTTCCGTAACTGATAGGGTGACTTAAAATGATTGTTTCTCAGCAATCTTCTATTCAAAATGTGAACAACAGTATGAATAGCTTGAGGCCATAGTATATTGCTTAGTTTAGATTCATTGAGCATAGTTCTAGCCATCTCCATAACAGTCATATTTTCTCTTTCAACCACTCCATTTTGTTGAGGTGTTTCAGTAACAAAAAAATGTCTTCTTATCACATTTTCATCACAGTATATGTTGAATTCTTTAGACACAAATTCCCCTCCATTATATGATCTTAAACATTTAATTTTCATGTCACATTCATTTTCAGTTGACTCCTTGAAGGTTTGAAAACAACTAAAAGTTTCGGACTTCTTTTCAATAAAAACATCCATGTAATTCTAGTAAAGTCATCCACAAATAGTAGAAAATATCTTTCTCCTTTTAACCCTATTGTTCTCATAGGTCCACAGACATCAACATGTACTATTTCCAATGGTTTATTTTTTGAATGTTCTTTGGTTTTGAATTTAACTCTAGTTTGCTTACCATGTTGACATTGTTTGCAGATAGAACTTGAAAGATTCTTTATGATAAGTAAATCTCTTATTGCTTCCTTTTTATTCAACTGAATCAGATTTTCAAAGTTAATGTGTCCAATTATTTTGTGCCACAACCAACTTTCATCTTCACTCCCAAGATAACATTTTTCTTTTTCTTCATCTAGTATGTAAATGTTGCTTGAAGTTCTTGTGGTTGTTCCAACTAGTTTATTTGATTTTATATCCCTGATTTGACATCCTTTTGAATCAAAAATCATAAAGAGACCTTTATCACAGGTTTGACTTACACTCAATAAATTATGTTCCATTTCCTCAACCAATAAGACATCTTCAACCATGATTTTCTTGTTGTTTATTCATATAATTCCTCTTCCAACTATCCTTGTTGATTGATCATTTCCAAAGGTGACTGTACCTTCTTTTCCTTCATATAGTTCAAAAAAGAGTTGTTTTCTACCTGTCATATGCTTTGAACATCCACTATCCACAACCCATTTTACTTTATGTTATTCTTGTAGAGCTATAGGGCATTTTTCAGTGTTCAGATTTTCACTTATCTTTTTCCAATATTTGGTTTTCAGATCTGTGTAAGTGGGTTCATTAAATTTATGAAAACTCATAGGAAAATTTATTGACACATTCCCAAATTTGTTACACTTGTAACATTTAGTCTCATATCTTAAGGTGTCAAATCTATTGTAAGAGTAGATTATATTGTTTTGACTAGTTTTACCATGTCTTCTTCCATATTCAAAATTAGACCTTTCATGACTGTTATGTGCATTTATCTTTCTTGAAAAACTATTACAAAATGCAGCCTTATGTCCATACTTATAACAAAAGAAAAAGTGGCCTTCAAACCTATTTTGATGTCTAGCATAACTTCTTCTATGCATTGTTGAACCCTGATTTTCTTCTTGCCTTTTTTATTCCATCTTCTTGCTAGTGTTTTTCTCATGATTATCCTTTGTACCTCCTTTCTCAACACTTGAAATAGAACATCCATTAGTTACTGGAGATTTATAACCAATTCCATTCTTATCATATGTTGGTATTTGACTACTAATAATTTGATCTAACACTTGAGAACTATGGTTCATGTTATTTTCTTGTACTTTCTTTCTTAACGAGACTATTTCAATTTTTAAACCTTCATTTTCCTTATCCTTTTCTACAAGAATTTTAGTTAGAGATTCTTCAATCACTCTAGCCTCTTCCATTTTAAGTTTTAAGTTAACTACCATGATTTTAGTGCTCTCAATCAAACCATTTGATTTCTATAATTCAAATTCTAGATTCTCAATTTCTCTTTTAAAATGTTTGCATTCCCTTCTCACTTTTCTTAATTCACTTAAAGCACTTACCAGTTCAACTTCTAGATCAACTTCACCTTCTTCTTCTTCACCAGATTGATCATCCTGTTTTTCCATTGCCATAAAAAGTTGTACATATGAACTATCATCACTCTCACCATATTTTGAAATATCACTGTCATCTTTTATACACAAGATTTTCTTTTTGTAAGTTTTTCTTTGAAAAAACTTCTTATGTCTATTCTTGAATTCCTTAGGTTTTTTATCACTGTCTTCTTCATTATCAATATGCTTATTATAAGGACACTTAGATGAAAAATGTCCTATTCTACCACAACCAAAGCATTTCAAAGGAGGCTTACCTTTATACTTTCCAGTACCTCTTTTCATATATTCAACAAAATTTTCTTCTTCCACATCACCTTCCGAATCCTCATGACTGTTGATTTATGCTTCAACCTTTTTCTTATCTTTCTTTTCTACCTTCAAAGCTGCTTCTTTCCTGAAAGAATTATCACCAGAGGTTCTCATCTCATATGTTGTTAGTATTCCATGTAATTCATCCATTTCTAAAGTATGAAGATATGTTCTTTCTTCTAATGCAGATATTTTTGAATCAAATCTTGCAGGAAGTGATCTAAGTACCTTTTGCACAATAATGTTATTATTAATTGTTTCTCCTAGACCTCTCATGGTATTAACAACTTCATCAATACGAAGAAAGTGGGTAGCTATATCTTCAGATTCTTCCATTTCCAGTATTTCAAATTGACTTCTATATTATTGTAGCTTAGCACTCTTTACCTTAGTGTCTCCTTCATATACATTTTTCAATTTATCCCATATTTCTTTTGCTAATGCACAATGCATAACTTTAACAAATTTTGACCCTACTAAACCTCCTAGTATTGCATACATAGCTTTGGAATTACTCTCATAGAGTCTCTTACCTGTAGCATCTATTGGAATGGTTTTTGGGACTTTATATTCATTTAGTACAGCCTGCCAGATATCTACTCCTTGAGTTTGTAAAAACAACTTCATCCTGATACTCCAAAAAGCATAATTATGACCATCAAATAAAGGCAATCGATGTTTTGTAAATTCTGACTTCTTATCCATTATGAATGATCAAAAAATTCCAGTGGTTAAATTGATATCTTGAAGTAACCTTCTCTGATACCAATTGTTGAACAGGATAAGTCAACTGAGAGGGGCGGGGGGGGGGGGTGTGAATCAGTTGTATAAAATTTCTTTCATTTTATAAGAAGATTACTTATTAATCAATAAATCATGCCTTTAACATTTACTTTGCAGTAATACATTTAACCATTAAATATACAATCACATAAATGAAACAGTGACACAGTGATTTTTCATGAGGAAACCCAAAAGGGAAAAACCTCTTCTTCTTATGAATGAAAGGCAAGATCCAACTCCTCTTTACATTCTTATTTTATCTGATCTACAAGACAGATGATTCTGCTACCTTTGTTTCTTCATCACCTACTGAATGAAAGCTACAACTCCTAGATGTACAAGGACCAACTTGTACAGGGGACTTTTACAGTCTCCCCTTGCTCCTCCCTACCACCCTAGAATCCTTCTATGTCACTAAGAATCTACAAACCAACTCTTATCTTCTCTATCAAAGATTAAGCATTAAATTTTCTCCTCAAATTTTATAGAGCCATCTTTCTTCCATAATCCTCTCACAACATCTTTTCTCCTCACTATCCCTATATAATTTTATTTCAGATTTATCATCATTTACATAAATGAATTTTACTTTAGAGCTACGACTGTACCATTAATTCCATATGCACCCACCTTCATCTCACCAAATTTCACTTATTTCTACCCTGTACATTCAGAGCATACACTCGAACCCTCAAGCTTCGAAGATTCAGTTACAATAACTGAATAACTATCTTACAGTGATTATTATTGGCCAAGGCATCTAGAAGAACAGCAACCACACGATCAGTTTAAGTATTTAATCCGCACCATTCGATGTATAATATGGGTCTTGTGCTTACTCCATATCCCCATTGGCTGTGACCACGAGCCTTTACCAAAAGGCACATTCGCAATTCGCATATCGACAATCCTGAGGTGAATACATCTCGTCTCTTCATGTTTCAATCTCCGAAAAGGAGCTTTAACTTGGTGCTAGCTCCTCTTTCTCACATGACCAATGGAAATGACTATAGCCTATAAAAAAAGGTATTTCAACGTTTCTCATTTCGGCGTTTTTCATTTCGACGTTTCACATTTCGGCGTTTTTCATTTCGACGTTTCAGCATTTCACATTTCGACATTTCGGCTTTTAGCGTTTCGTCATTCCGGTGTTTTCGCATTTCTTTATTTCGGCATTTCTATGATGAAGTGTTTCGACACTCCAAGTCACAATCCCCGAAATGATCTGACATGTGTCCCTTTCGGTATTTCAGCATTTGAGACTTGGTGATGTTGGAGTTTTTTTCTTACCATGCAAAAATACTGAAATAGAAATTCTCGTAGTGACGTATCATAGTGATGTTACTTAGGATGATGTGTCATGTGCTATTCAATCTCCAATCTCCAAAATTCAAGCTAAGGGTATTGAATCCTCTTCCAAGGCTCATTTCACATGTGACCTTGAGTTATAACCAAAGGCTCACCTCCTGGGTTCTTCGCAGTTTCGCGTTTCAATATGTCGAGAGGCATGTTGATCTCCAAATTAGGAACCACTGTGCCTACAAAAAATGTTCCACGGTGCCTGTGAAAACTGACTAACAAACGCCCCCTTTGGCATTTTAAAGTTTAAAATTAATGACAAAACCAAGTCCTGCACAAACTCTGCAAATTGCCCTACTGTGCAAACTGCCCTGTGTAAACTGCGAGCCTTGCCAACAGTTGTTTCTTAATGATATTTTGAGATAAGTATTTTATGTGAGGTTGACAAATTAAAAAATTCATTTTCTCTTTTCCTTATTTGTCTAATTCATCTATGTGACTACGTTTTAACTAGTCAATGGGATATCTTCTGTTCTTATTCTGAATTTCTTGTTTATTTTAAAACCTTGAACCAATTTTCAACCACCTTATTAAAAAACCAAACCATAAAAACCCTCAAAATACTCTTGCAATAATTTGATAATGCCCTAGATTTCCCTCTCATAGTCAAGTCCAACTTTAGGGACTAACAGAGCCTATGATCAGGGATGTTTTCCAAAGGGTTGATTTCATATCTTTCTGTCAAAACATACAGAGAGGACACCCTGAAGTAGCAAGGCAGTTTGCTTTAAAATTTGATGGCACTAAGACCAAGGTAGGAACCCTTGATTTGGAGGTATATGAGGCCACCATTGTAGAATCCACTGAGATACCAAACACTGGTGAGAGGTGGTTCAAATCTATGACCCTTAATGCAACCTTTTCTAAGTATTTCCTGAAGCCAGACTATCAGAAAGACAATTTTTCTAAGGGAGTGCCTATGAGCCACCTGGTTGAGGGTTTTGATAAAATGTTGAAGATTATATAGAGGTAATTTACATGTGAGGGCATATTTAACATGATATACCAGTATCACATTAGGCTATTGTTTCATTTCACAGGAAAGGATTTAATGAATATCCCTTTTTATTTGTTCATAATATGGGAAAGATGGATGATATGGTCCAAGTAAAGTCCAAGTTTGTGGACACTAGTGTTCTCCACTCTGGGTTGATCAGGATGTTGGTTATGGAAGATTTGAAGAAAAGAAACCTTTCTTGGGAATAGTTCATTGTCTCTGCCAATATGCAACTATATATATTCTCCACCCCTCAATCTAGGGTGTAGAGCCCTTTTCCAGATAGTAGTGGTGCCCAAGCATAAATAAGTAAGAAGAGAAAGAGAAAACCTACTGCCTAAGACAAATAAACTCCTAAGGAAGTTGAAGAATAAGAGAGGGAGGTCCATCACTCCCCACAAAGACAATTTTCACCTCATCCTGCATCTGAACTGGAAGAAGTTCCTTCATCAACTAAAACCATATCCAAGAAGGGGAGGAAATTGCATTTCCCTTCACCTGTTGCAACAACTAAGACAAGGCTTTTTGAGGTCATGACCAAAAAATATGTTCAAATGAAAGACCAAGGGAAGGGGGAAGCTACCGAGAATCCTATTGAAGTTATAAACATCAAATCTCCCCCTGATAATCCCACTTTCAATTGATTGATTAGACAACTCAGGGATGATAGAAAAGAAGTTTCTCATTTGAAGGAAAAAAATTTGACTGAGAGAAGGAAGATGAAGGAGCTCATGGACATGTATAATGAAACCCTTGATCTAGCTAGGTTTTTATCAAGAATATTCTTTCCTATCCATGGGAAACTTAAGGCTTTGTACATGCAAAACAAAAGCATTCATTCCCAAAATAGAAAGCTCAAAGAAGAATTGAAGCCCTTCAAAGATGATCTAGCCCAGAGGAACTTAAATGTTCTAGCACAAGATGCAATAGAAAGAAATTCCCTTGCAGTAGAGAGGAGTGCTTCTACAAAATAAAGAGATGTTCCTCTGACAGAGGGGAGTTCTTCGACATAAGGAGGAGTGCCAGATTGAGAAGGTAAATGGAGAAGATGACAGATCTATTTTTGGTGGTGATTGTTTTTTGCAAGCTTGAAGTGTTAAGGGAAATATTATATTATCACCTACTGGAGGCATCTACATGATCATATTCATCTACTAAGGATTTTTGTGTTTTTGAGGATTCATTTCATAACATAGGAAAAAAACAGAGATTTTGTAGTTCCTAGTGCTATAGAATTGTCTACATAGACTGTTTTGTAGTTGCGCTACCAAAGGTGCTACATAATCACCTATCCAGACACAGAAAAGGTGCTACAAAATTCTCAGAACAGTTTTACAAATGGGCACTACAAAATCTACAGAGAATTTTTATAGGAGGGCAATATGAAATCTGTTACCGAATGTGCTATGGAATCAGTTGCAGAAATTTTTTAAAGAGGTGTGCACTATGAAATTTTCTACCAGCTATGCTAAAAAATGGTCCTACGAACGGACTGTTACAGTCAACAGTTTTGAATTCATTGCTTCTTTTTGGCTTTGATGATTTGGAGGGAACCAAGGATGAATAGGTGGAAACTAGAGTTAAACATACAAGCTTGGAGGACACATGGCACTGGATAATATGCACACAAGAAAAAACAAAGAATGTCATTCATATCTTGTTAGAGTTGTTTCCAACAAGATCCTTTATTTTAGCATTTTGTTAGATCTACTTGTACAGATGTTAGACTAGTATATTTTTGTGGAGAATCTTAGGATAGGAAGGCCATCTCACACCTCTAGTTGTTTTCTACTATTTTGGTTATAAATACATCAGATGAATGATATGTTGAGTTTGAATGGTTGAGCAGAGCTCCCTATTTTGTAATATTTTGACTAAACATAGTTTTTCTCTGGTTATGTATGAGACTTGAGATATTTTCATTAACAGAAGTTGACCTCTTTTCATCATCTTGTTTCTTCATACTCTGAAATTCTCATGATTGGATGGTCCATATGAGATGTTGTGGTTCTTTTATAGTGGATGTTTGATTATAATGGTTCTATGAATGTTTTTCATTGTTTTAAACTTGAAGTTCAAGAAGTTCTTGTGACTAAGTTTTTCTTCACCTAGTTGCTTGAAGGCCTGATGCTTATAGAAGAATTCTCCACCTTCCTCACTAAGTCTTCCTTCTATTCACTTTATCCTTAAACCAATGACTGAATTTAATCAAAACCACATTTTCTTATGCATGCTAGCCCAGATTTTTGTGTTAAAACATTCTTATGCTGAGTTTTGTCCATTTGACCTTTAATCATTAATTTACATTTACAAACCTTTTGATGGGTACTGTGCTTATCCTCTTTCAATACGAGGGTGATTCTCAATGCTAACACACTCCAAAGTAGAATGAAGTTTTTAAAAGGAAGAATAGGTCTCTGAAGGAGATGACCACTTGAATGTTGCATGCAAGATCACTTCCTTCCAATATTTGGGTTGAGGCACTTAACTTTGTTTCTTAGATACATAACAGAGCACCTCATAGATATGTTAAAGATAGGACACCTTTTGAGGCTTGGACAGGTGACAAACCAGATGTCACACAGTTCTGCATATTTAGATCTAGAGAATGGGTTCATATTCCTTCTAAAAAGAGGAAAGCCTTAGATCCACATAACACACCTTGAATCTTTGTGAGATATCCATATGATGTGAATGGGTACATATTGATTGATCCCTCTACAGACCGAATCACCATTGAGTGCAGTGTTCAGTTTGAGGAGATTCCTTTGCATGCACCTCCAGTGCAACATGTAGAGACTCTTGTGCTTCCATCAGTTCCAGACATCAGAGATGATGATTTGACACATGCAGATGCTACATATTCATAGGATTTTGTACATGTAGATGAGTAGGTAGTACATCCAAATGGGGAGCCAATTTTGGAGCTTCAAAAAATTCCCAAGTGGGCACAATCCACACTTCGAGCAATAGGAAACCTTGCAGGGGATCCATTGGATTTGAGGAGGACTCGATCTCAGCATGTGGATCCTTTTCATGTACTTTCAACTTATAAACCAACGATGCCCATGCATTTTTATATGGTTGAATCTTATAATCCACATACCTAAAGTGAGACTCTTGGAAATCCATTATGGGAAATAGCCATGCAGGAGGAGCATGACTCTCTTCTATAGAATCAGACTTGGGATATGATTCCACTTCCACCAGGGAGGAAAATTTTCATATGAAAATGGGTCTATAGGACCAAGAGAGTAGAAAATGGTCAGGCGATTAGGTACAAGGCTAGATTAGTTGCAAAAGGGTTTCAAAAAATTCATGGGATAGATTATGATGATACCTTTGCTCCTATAGAAAATATGGACTCTATTCGCTTGGCTCTAGCCATTGCAGTAGACAAAGGATGGGAATTTCACCAGATGGATGTGAAGAATGTTTTTCTTCATGGTGACCTTTCAGAGGAGATCTACATGGAGCAGCCACAGGGGTTCATTCATAACTCATCTTTAGTATGTAGAATGAATAATTCTCTCTATGGCCTCAAGAAGACACCTAGAACATGGTATGAAAAGATGGATTCTTAATTGATTTCACATGATTTTTTTAGATGTAAATATGATTCCAGTGTTTACATGCTGAGGACTACTAAATTTGTGATGATTTTATTAGTCTGTGTTGATAATCGTTTGATCACGGGTAGCTCTACTTCATCCATTTATTTGGCCAAATATATTTTGAATGACAGGTTCTTTATGAAAGACATGGGTCCACTACATCTCTTTCTTGGCCTTGATATTAGTCAATATGCTTTTGACATAAAAATTTCTCAGGCTAAGTATGTCAAGGATATTCTGGATGGATTCCACATGACATACTGTAAGTCTACACCTACACCCTTCCTATCTTGGATTAGACTTGATGATGGTTGAGAAACACCATTAGTGGACAACACTTTGTATTGACAGTTGGTGGGGAGTATTTTGTATCTCACCCACACCCATATAGATATATCACACATGGTAGGAGTAGTTTCTAGATACATGCATGAACCCTATGATCTACACTGGAAGGCTTCCAAGCACATCCTCAGATATGTTCAGGGCACCATGAGTTATTGGATTCAATATGTAAATGGTTGTGCATTAGATCTCATAGGCTTCACAGATTCAAATTGGGTTGGTGATAGAATAGATCGTAATTTCATATCCGTGTACACTCTCATTTTGGGGTCATGCCCAATTTGTTGGTCAAGTAAGAAGCAATCAACCATTGTTTTTTCTTCCATAGAGGCTGAGTACAGAGGAGTAGTAAACTATGTCATTCAAACACTTTGGATTTAGAACTTCCTTACCGAGCTCGGTATCCAGTTTCATTGTTCGACTATCATATGGTGTGAAAATTAGAGTACACGGAAATTTTGCAGAGATCCATTACAATGACAACAAACCAAACACATTGAGGTCCACATGCATTTCATTATAGATCTAGTACATGACAGGATCATTGATTTGAAGTTATGTTCTTCCTTTGAACATACTGTCGACATCTTCACCAAGACCTTTATTGAGCATAAGCTTCAGACTTTGCAGAATCATCTTGCAGTGAAGAACACATTTTCCTAGTGGCTTCCTTTACTTCTTTTTATGCATTGTCTTTTTTGGGGGGTTTGTTCTGACGTGGTTTTCCCTCTTTGCTCATTTATATTCAGTTTTCATTATTTGCATTGTACATGAGTACCTAATATGTCCTAGTAGCCGGGACTGATTTTTTACTCCATAATGATGTTCACGAGGGGTGTTGGATAAATTTATATTTTTGGCACACTAGTTTAGTGGGAGTAACACTAGTTAGTGGGAGCTAATTGACTAGTTCTATTTTAGAATTTCTAATTTTATACAATCACTACTATGCATGCATTCCTAATTATAGGATGCCATTCCCTATATGAGTGAACATCACTCACTCATTGACTATATCATAATATACATTGATTCTCATTCTTCATGTTGTATCTCTCTTCCTTTTATTGATAAGATTTTTTTGTGTATGATTTAGCTAGGTCTCTTTTACATGTTTCCATAAAACACTGACATGATCTACTCGGAACAAGTAACAATAAGAAAAAAATATTCATGGTATCCTCCATGGAAGATATCCTTCCTAGAGTTTAAGTTAGTAACCAAGAACATATCCTAAATGAGATCAACTTCATATTGTAAACAATAAGCATTTACATAAGAACAAGAATATTTGCTAGAGAGTAGATCAACAAGTGTATTTATAGTATTAAGGGGTTAGTATAATGATCATAAATTTAATAGGTCAAGATGAAACATAAGATCATAATAATGCCATAACAACTAGAGACATATCAATTTTAAATAATCAAACCTAGAGTCTTCATTGCTTGTTCCTCTGAATGTATCGAATCCAAGATCATTGCTTGGACAAATTCTCTTGTACATTCCCTGCAAAACAAACTCATGCTTTTGTTGAACGATATAACATGAAAAGAATATACAAGTGCATACCTTTGAAATTTGTAGTATCATTCAACTTGTATTATAATATGAAACTAAAAACCATCTTCACAAGCAGAGGTTAGAAACTAAATCAAAGAGGTTCAATGATTAGAACAAGCTATAAACCCTGAAATTTCAACTTTGACTAGTCAAACTTTGACCCAAAAACTCAAACTTGACATTTTTACTGGCTGAGGGAACCAAAGGTTGTGCTAGGCTAGGTGCACTAGAATACCCAAAAATTAGGTCCAATGCTTCACTGAAAGTTCCCAAGAAATTTTCTTTAGGGCTTGTTGTAGCTGCAAAATAAGAAAACCTAGTTGTAGTTGCAACTGATGCTACAATGAGCTTGAAAAGGAACTCTCGATATACCTGCCAGTGGTTAGATTGTTCTAAAATTAGTGTGGGCCCATAACATGTTAGAATAATGTTCATGTGCTCGTTTAACCACAAAAAATGCTACACCATTGTCACCCAACCATAGGCATAAAGCCACCCCCGAGCACCTTAATCTTTGACATAAAGAATGAATTCAGGAAGCCACACCATAACCAATAGATGACCAAGAAAGAGAACCTTCTCCAATGGTAGCGCACAAGAAAAGGTACCCCAAATACTAAACAAGAGAAAACCATCCAACTACAGCTACTTCTGTTGCTCCTCCAAAATTGTGCATTGTTTTTGGGTGACCAAGAGTGAGTGAGTGTGTGAAAAAATGAGCCAAGACATCCTCTATTTATAGTGGTTATGTCACCTTTCTGGGCCAACTTTTCTTCCTGGAGGATAATATATTAATATTGTATATTTTTCTGAGCTGACATGCCTTCTAGGGTTTTAACACATCTGTTTAGGGTTTCTCTTTCTCCCGAAATATTCTATTCTAGTCAAAGGTTTCATATGGAGGTCAATACCTCCGGAAACTACCATAATATCAACACTAAGTATGTAGTCATTGAAGTATTCTAACATTTTCATTATTTATGCTCTCATGGCTTCGCTTCCATCATTTTTTTCCATTCTTGCTACTATGTCTCTTGGTCCTTTTCCCATTTTAGATGTGCCTCTTGAATACTTATGGAAACATTCCAAGAGAATATCATATTCTAACTAGAAACAATCACCCATGCCCATCAAGTTGAGAAGTTCTAGACAATCATCTCAGATTCCTCTTCGAAATAAGACACGTCGTGTCTCAGGAGCCAAGTAACCTTTATTTTCCATTTGTAGGTTCTAGGTGAACCATTCAACGTAATATTCCATACTCTTATCTTCATGTTGCATCATCTTGAATACTTCCTCTCTTCTTTATTTGTACTTGCATTAGTCTTGGTACTTTTCTAGAAAATGCTTCATCATTTGATCCCATGAGTGGATGCTATCCTTTCCAAGACTCATAAACCATCATAGTGCAGTGCTCTTGAGTGTGGTGGGAAAAAGATTCATTTTTTGGGCATATGTCACATAGTCGTAGCTTTCGAAAAGTACATTAAACTTGAAGAGGAAGGTATCATGATATTCTTTAAATAACCCATGAACATTTTGCAAGGTTTAATGAGGGATGTTCTTCATCCTAGTCTCCTCATCCATTTCATTAATTGTAAAACTGAAAGTCGTGAGTTGCTCTTTGACAAGATCATGTGCCATTTATTTCCAAGGGATTCTCTTTGTTTCTAAAGGTGCCTCAGGAAAAAGGAATTCTATAGAGTGATATTGCTCATTGATCTATGCCTCTGAAATTTGAACTTTTGTGTGCAAATACCCTTGTAAGTCATTGATTCCTAAGGATATTCTTCATGCTTCTTCTTGGAGAGAGAAATTTTTGTGGGGGATAAGTAATTTGGCTTATTGAGCTCCTTTCACTTTTTTTATTAACCTGTACTGTTAGCTTTTGGGGTTTTTTTGGAAGAGATAATAAATATACCTTGTTGATCTCTCGATTTGGCCATAGAAATTATTAGAAAAACATCCTACAAATTGCTAAAAAGAAACTATAAAATTTAATTTATTGTAGTTAAGGAAATCCACACATCTAAACAAAAACTACCTTCTTTTGACAGTTCCTCGACAACAATGCCAAAAATAAAGGAATTTTCAATTACTTTCTAATTAATTATCGAGCAATCGAAAAGTGTACATTTAATTATCAATTTGAACTCATATCTTACTTGTGAACTATCATGCACTGTATATGCAATTTATAGTGTTCTTTTTCTAAGGGGTTGTAGTACTTTGAATGTTACAAGTCAAGGTTTCAAGATACTTTATGGAGTCACCAACCTAGGTTATTTCCTAAGTTGTAGGGATGTAAATATTTCACTTGCATGAAAGGAAATCACACTTGCAGGATTTGAAATCACACTTGCGGAAATTCAAATCACTCTTGTAGGATTTGAAATCACACTTTGAGGAAATTGAAATCACACTTGCAGGAATTGAAATCACACTTTGCGGAAATTGAAATCACACTTGCAGGAATTGAAATCACTCTTTGTGGAAATAGAAATCTATAATATGATCTGTTGGTGACTTGCTCAAGCATAATGAAGATCTTGTTTTGTTGGGGAAATTAAGGGTTCACTCATCTAATTCCAATCTCAAACTGTTGGAGACTAATGCTATAAAAAATGAGGAAGAAAACAAAATAAAGTGCACCTACAAGCAGAGTTACAGCACAAAAAGGAAACACAATGATGTGAGTTGCAACAATGTGGATTGCAAAAACATAGCTATAGCATGAGAATAACAATGAGGAAAATGCCAACAATTATGAGTTGCACCATATCTCGTTATGACCTCACAAAAATAGAACCAATGAAAAATTTCATCTTGAGAGTGCTAATTTTTAACGACAAGAAATTAAATATCAACCACACACAAATTGTAGTGACTATTCTACCAGATTTTAGAATTGCAATAGATTGAAAAATGAAGTAGCTATGAATTAAATAAACAAAACTAAAAGGTTAAATTATACACTAATTGACATGCACTACTAGACTAAGGAATGGTCCCTCCCCCCTTATATAAGGCAATGATCTACAGAATTAGAACCACATGATCACCAACACATCAAGACACAAATGATAGAAGGAACAAAAATTGTATTACAAAAGTTTGAAAGTACAATAACAACCTAATGGTTATAGCTAAAACAATTTACTCTTTGTCATCTATGGGGAAGTTGAGGTTTTTACACTACATGAATGATATCTAAAATTATACAAAGGGACAGATGCATAGCTGTGAGAATCCCTCTATCCATCTAGATACAATGATTCTATCAAAATTTAGTGAGAATCAAGCATGTGTTGACTCGAAAGGAAAAATAGTTTCTTCCTTTTAGTTGCCTACTTGCTTCTTGTCGCTTTCCTCTATGAAGACCATTTCCTAACTGCCGACTCTAGTATTGAATTCTCTACTGGTGGGATTTGTAATTGGAATCATAGTAATGGTAGACTCAAATTCATGAAAACAAAGAGTATTCTTGGAGTTGTGGTTATCGTCTTGAGTTGTAGCAATGAAGAGCATACTCAAACTTGCAATATTTGTCTGGAGTTGTAGCAATGATGAGTGCACTTGGATTTGTGGTAGTTGGTTTTTTCTTGGTTACCTAGAGTTAAAATGGGAACAATGCACTTGGAGTTGCAATAGTTGGTTCATACCTGAAATTGCAACATTATAAATTTCTCTTGGAGTTGCAGCAAAGAGATATTGTAGCCACTATGAGGAGTTGTCGTTGTTGTATTACTTCTATGTAGTAGTATTAGTACATGAAAGTAGCAAGTCCTTTAAGAAATATGCATGAATAGTGATGCAGACTCCCAACCCTCGGGCCGAGATCCACACAGGATTGTTCCAATTCTTCCATGAGTCGAAGCGACACCTTCAGTTCCTTGCCGAAACCTTCAATGAATCTGATCCACAGGTCCTTTAGAAACCACACCTATGCGAACATGCACAAGGTGTGAGCTTCACCTCCTCCAAGTGACCACAACGCTTTGACCAAGGCCTTAACACAAGCGCCTTTCACAACTCGCGATCTTGCAAGTTCGTGAGTCGAATCTCTCGACTACTCTTTCTCCAAACCTCTGATACCCGAGATTGCGATACAGGTATAGCTCCTCCTGTTAGTGCCCTCTACATATAACCGTAGACTAGGGATAACTGCTAGCACCTTTCGCTACTCGTGACTTCGCGAGTTGGAGTGTCTAGTTCTCGTGCTCTTTTCTTGGGAATCTCTGAAGTGTGATAAGTCAACAGGATGTTGAATCCTTCCCAGGGGATGAGTGTTCACCTGTCAACGACACGGTCCCCACCTGATGGGCGTGCCACATGTTCGCCCAAGACCTAGCCCTTGGCACTTCGTGACTTCTATAGTCGAAAGTGATTCCTCCAACCTCCGAACCCCCGATACATGATATAGTGAAGGTTTTGACCCAACGGTCTTCCCATGACCTAGATCCAACGACTGTCTCTTCTCCTTGCTACTCAGAGCTTTGTGAAATTAAGAGTTTGGTCTACCCTATCCAAAATCTCGAACCCCAAATCCGTGAGATAATCCAACGATGTGGATTGAAACGAGATCAATGGCTCAGATTGACCCTCAAATCTTGGGTGATGGGTTTTACTAGCCTCTAATCGCCCTGCAACTCTGCAAGATTCAATGGACATAGGCTATTCAACACTTCCTTCATGAAGTGTCTCCACCATCCATTTCAACTACTCTTCATCTGTGCACCCTCCCAGAGATTAAACTCTGTGTGACTTTCTTCGGATCCAACGGTTGTTGCCTATCCGTGCAAGATCTGACGACCCAGATCTCTTTCTCTTCCTTGTGTTATTTCCTACATGCGTCTGGATGTAGACTTCTATGACCCAGATCTCTCCTCTCTAGCTAATCTAATGGCAACTGTGCTCTACCTTGAGCATGGCCTTCTCCCTTTCCCTTGGAAGATTTCTTGCTCCAAAATCCCTCGGCCTTTGTCTCTGCTGCGAAGCCTATAACCTTGGCTCCTGCCTGTATTCTAAGAAGCGTTCTTCCTCCTGAGCTTCAGGACTGTGAAACCTCAAAGGGATTCGCCAAATTTTTAACTCCTTCCAGCTATCACTTTGTGCACAAAGGAATTATTTCTACTGAGCTTGGTCTTCTCTGAAACCTTGAAAGGTTTCTCTAAACTTCTACACTCCTTGCAGAGTCTCTACACACAAAGGTCATATCTCTTCTGATCTTTAGACTTGAAACAAAGTCTTCCCACGCTCACTCCATGAGCTTGACAAGTCTTCAGATGACTATCCCTCAACACTTCACTCAAGTGTTGGCCTGGTGCACTCCTTGCACAGGTCTTTAACTCCTTGAGCTTCAACTACTCAAACCTCTAAGGTCTCTACCCCTTTCTCTTCTTGAAAGGATGGAAATTCCCTCTAGCAACTTCCTGCTCAAGCACTCCTTGCTAAGCCTGCAGGGTGTTTAGTAACCCCGTGAAGGTCCTCTCTGTGACACTTATCCTGTTCCAGAACTCAAAATAATTCTTCCTATGCACTCTAGCACCTACTCAATGCCCTCCTGGAAGAGCTTCTTTAGAATTCCTTAGTAATTATGTCATTCATGTGCCCTCCTCTACACAGTCTCACCTCTAAGGTATTCAACAACCTTGAGGATTCTCCCTGAGTCAATGACTTCCTCTGGTGCACCCACCTGGCACATCTCTGTCTGAAACCGTAGAATTTATAAGTGCACTCCTTGCACTGGCTTACAAAACCCGTAGTGTTTTTTCATGCACTCTTGCATGAAACCACAAAGAACCCAAAACTGGAATCAAAGAACTCACAGACAATAAATTCTGTCTATCCCTGCAAATGCATACCTAACATACATCTACAACATATCATCAACACATAAAGACATTCATCAACATACACAGAATAACGTGCAGGAAAAACTGCTTTGTTTGTATTAATTTGAAAATGCCTCTTTACAATGTGTTTGAGCTCGGACTGCAATAGAGTCTTGGCTCTCCTCTCTTCTCTATCTGCACTAATTTTTTTTAACTCTACAGATACCAAAGATCTTTTACATGAGGGGACTCTTTGATCTCTTCCCCCCAAGCTACCTACTCTATTCAATTACATTGAATTACATTGAATGGGTTGTCTATTCCGAATCGGATATAGATCCCAACCTTACAACCTATTTAAGGTGATTTTTAACTAATGTCTGCTCAAAGGCACGGTTTTTGGCTCTTTAGCCTTACAATCATTAATTACATTAATTCAAATTCAAAATATGAAAGTGAGAGGGTTGCACCTATCTCCCATTGAATGTGTGCTTTAATGTGCCTGGATGGTTGGCGCGTTGCTGGCTTGGAGCGATGCTCCTGCATCATACTCCTCTGCTATGAAAAATTCATGAGATCCTACTCATGATCTTCCCAACATGGCTGTTGAAATCCTCTTGGATCCAAAACAGTTCTTTGGAGCTGTCCATCTACTCCTCTGCTTTGCTGCTGCTACTTCTTCTTCTTCCCTACTACTCTTCCAGGTTCTCGTCTACTCAACTTCTCCTCACTGGAAGTTTCTGTTGTTGACCTTGACATCAGCCTTCTGATCTCTTCGATCTTCTCGTCCAGCTACTCCAATGGCCAGCTTTTCTTTTGCAGATTGCTCTGCTGCATTTATGTCTTCTCAATGGGCAGATCTACATGATCCCCCATGTTTCTTTCCTCTGTGGCTTCAACCTACCACCCCGCTGCAAAGTTCAGCTTTGCAGTCTCCTCACTAAACTGTTGTTCAACTTCTACCTATGGTAGTTCTATTGTTACCATTTCTATTGTTGGCATGTCTCCAGCTTCCTCCAGCTGCTCCTCAGACTAGAATTTTCCTTCACCCGTTGTTGCATGCCTCGACATTGCAGTCATCATTTGATGTTGAGCTCCCTGGCTGAAATTTCTGAGCGATTCCTCGGAATGCTCCTCTGCTATCATATTCATGATTGTCTCCTCTCGGCAGTCATCTACTGGATTTTCATTATTTATCCAATCCTCCAGCATTTCCAACTCCTTCTCCCATGGAGTGATCATCTTATCTTCATGTTCTTCTTTTGTTGTCAGCTTCAGTGCTACATCTGTCTCCTTTTCACTTTCCTGGATGAAATTGTCGAGTCATTCCTCGGAATTCTCTTTTCCTTCTTCTTGGGCAGCCTCTGATATCTACTCCATCTCTTTCTCCATGACAGTCTCTGTTGGTTGTCTCTCTTCTGTTGTTGTCTTGGAAACACACACATTGGCCTCAACTAGTCTATATGGCAGGAATACCTTTATCCCTCCAATCATTAGAATACTCTTTTGATATTCCTCTATCAGCTCCTCTCGCTAATATGAACTCACCTCCAAGTTCATGAGACTTTCAGTCAGTCTCATCTACAATCCCTTGCCCCCCTGGCAATATGGGATTTCTTCTCTGCCCTCCTAGTAGTCTACGAGATCAGTTAATCCCATCTCAGTGCCCTCCTGGCAATTTGAACTTTCATCACTACCTTCCTGGCAGTTCGCTAGATCTTCAACTAATCTCTTACCCTCATTATCACTAAGATTTTTCCCAGTCTCTGGTTCACAGGTATGAACCATCTCCTCTTCATCTTTGAGGCTTTCCACATGCTTCAGCCATCCTATTAACAATCTTCGCTACCCTCTGGCCAACAATTTTTGAATAGTCCATTTCACCTTCGCTTTCATGGGCCACTCATATACCAAATGCAGTTTTGCATCATGTTGCATCCGTAGTGCAAGTTCTTCTATCCTTGATCTGATCTCGGTGAGTTATTTATCCATCTCAGCCTTGCTCAGTTGTTGATGGTTCTTCTTTCCACCTCATCCATGGCCTTCAGTATCCATATTTATGCCTTCTACCTACCCTCCTGGCAAGTCTTCTACTGTCACTCTGCAACTGAGAGCACTTCCAGCCTTTTCTTACAATCGACCAGACTATCTATTTGTTGTTGCGCTCCTGTAACAATCTCTATAGAACTTCAACACTCTGTATCCTTCTCTTCTGCCTCATTCTTCCTCGAGTATATAGATAGAATCAAGCTCTGATACCATAACTGACGCAAACCCCCAACCCTCAGGCCGAGATCCACACAAGATCGTTCCAATTCTTCCACAAGTCGAAGCGACTCCTTCGGTTCCCTACTGAAATCTTCAATGAATATGATCCACGAGTCCTTCAGAAACCACACCTATGTGAACATGCACAAGGCATGAGCTTCACCTTCTCCAAGTGACCACAATGCTCTGACCAAGGCCTTCACACAAGCGCCTTTCACAACTCGTGATCTCGCGAGTTCATTAGTCGAAGCTCTCGACTCCTCTTTCTAAAAAACCTCTGATACCCGAGATTGCGATACGAGTATAGCTCCTCCTATTAGTACCCTCTACATATAACCATAGGCTAGGGATAATTGCTAGCACCTTTCGCTACTCATGACTTCACGAGTTGGAGTGTTGAGCTCTCGTGTTCTTTTCTTGTGAATCTCCAAAGTGCGATAAGTCAATAGGATGTTGACTCCTTCCCATGTGAATAATGCCCACCTATCAACCACGCGGTCCCCACCTGATGGACAAGCCACGTGTTCGCCCGAGACCTAGCTCTCGACACTTCGCGACTTCTACAGTCGAAATTGATTCCTCCAACCTCTGAATCCTCGATACATGATATAGCGAAGGTTCTGATCCAACGGTCTTCTCGTGACCTGGATCCAATGACTATCTCTGCTCCTCTCTACTCGGAGCTTCATGAAATAAAGAGTTTGGTCTACCCTCTCCAAACTCCCGAACCCTGAATCCGTGAGATAATCCAATGACATGGATTGAAATGAGATCAATGGCTCACATTGACCCTTGAATCTTGGGTGATGAGTTTCACCATCCTCTAACCACCCTGCAACTCTGCAAGATCCAACAGCTATCGACTGTTCGAAACTTCCTTCATGAAGTGTCTCCACCATCCATTTCAGCTGCTCTTCATCTGTGCACCCTCCTAGAGATTAAACTCTGTGCAACTTTCTCTGGATCTGACAGTTGTCATCTATCTGCACAAGATCTGACAGTCTAGATCTCTTTCTCTTCCTTGTGTTCTTTCCTATGTGCGTTGGGACATAGACTTAAATGACCCAGATCTTGCCTCTCTAGCTGATCTAACAACAATTGTGCTCTATCTTGAGCATGGCATTCTTCCTTTCCCTTGGAAGATTTCTTGCTCCAAAAGGCGTCGGCCTTTGTCTCTACTGCGAAGCTTATAACCTTGGCTCTTACCTATATTCTAAGAGGCATTCCTCCTCCTGAGCTTCAGGACTATGAAACCTCAAAGGAATTCCCCAACATTTCACTCCTTGTAGCTATCACTCTGTGCACAGAGGCATTGTTCCTCCTGAGCTTGGTCTTCTCTGAAACCTTGAAAGGTTTCTCCAAAATTCTACACTCCTTGCAGAGTCTCTGCACACAAAGGTCCTATCTCTTTTGAACTTTAGACTTGAAACAAAGTCTTCTTGTGCTCAGTCCTTGAGCTTGACAAGAATTCAAATGGTTGTCCCTCAACACTTCACTCAAGTGTTGGCCTGGTTCAGTCCTTGCACAGGTCTTTACCTCCTTGAGCTTCAACTGCTTAGACCTATAAGGCCTCTACCCCTTTCTCTTATTGAAACGATGGAAATACCCTCTGGAAACTTCCTGCTCAATCAATCCTTGCTGAGCCTATAGGGTGTTCAATAACCCCGTGAAGGTCCTCTCTGTGACACTTCTCCTATTCCAGAACTCAAAAGAGTTCTTCCTATGCATTCTACCACCTACTCAATGCCCTCCTGGTAGAGCTTCTTTAGAATCCTTCAGTAATTCTGTCAGTCCTATGCCCTCCTCTGCACAACCTCACCTCCAAGGTATTCAACAGCGTTGAGGATTCTCCCTAAGTCAATGACTTCCTCTGATGCACCCACCTGGCATGTCTCCGTCTGAATCCGCAGAATTCAGAAGTGCACTCCTTTCACTGTCTTACAGAACCCGTAGTGTTCTGTCATGCACTCTTGCATGAAACCACAAAGAACCCAGACCTGGAATCAAAGAACTCACAGACAGTAAATTTTGTCTATCCCTGCAAATGCATACCTAACATACATCTGCAACATATCATCAACACATAAAGACATTCATCAACATACACAGAATAACATGTAGAAAAAACTTCTCTGTTTGTATTGTTATCCCTGATTTCTAGGGATAACTAGGAGATCATGTCTCGAGGCCCACAGGTCCTAGACATGGAGTACCGAGAGTAGGATTGACCTGAGCATGGCCCTGGAGGGCCCATATTTCTTCTTCTTCATTAGACTTGTCCTGTCAGCAGCAACAACATCCATCACCTTCGACTTGGACTTGTATCAGAGAAGACTCGTGCTCCATGAGGTAATTGGTCTAGGTATCATGGTATGTGTCATATTTGGTCATTATAACCTTCAAATATATGCATCAAAATCCCTTGATTTCTGACGACTGCTTGGATCTTACATTAACCCACTTGACCATGGTTGGGGGGATTGATAGGGTACCCTAGCAAGCTTTTACCCATAGTCTTTGGTTAGCCACTAGGGGGGATTTTGAAGGGCCATCATCCGCTCCCATCATATCATCACTCTTACATCTTATCTCCCACTCATCTATCACATTCCCCTAGTTCGAGCATTAAGATGACCTGCTTGTGGGGTTACACCTTATCTCATGGGAAGAAGGGGCTAAAGGCCTAGGAGGTAAAAGTAGTTGGTAAAAGATAAAATCCATAAAAATAAAACCTAGAGATTCCTCGCCCAGGGATCCCCGAGAAGACAATAAAAAGCCTCTAAACAAGAAACAAGAGGGACCTGAAGAAAAATGACAAAAAAAGACCTAGCCAAGAGGATGGGGGGTCTCATCACGAGCCAACCCATTATGTTCATGGGTACCTAGCAGTATGACATTGACATTATCTGGTTACCACCCCAGGGAAGTGACCTTTGGTTGAATGGCCAAGGGAAAGGGGGTCTCATCATGAGCTAGCCTTATCATCTCTGTGAAAGTACCTGTGGGTAACACTGTTAGCTCTAGTCACCACGCCAAGGCAGTGTCCTCTAGTTAGACCTTGAAATAAAAAAAAGGAAAGAAACAATAAAGAAAAGAAAGAATAAAGGCAATAAAGGGCTTGGAAACAATTGCATCCATGATAGGTACAACTCACCTTCTACAAAGGCCCCCATAGGTAATATCACCATTGTCTTTCACTCTACCTATATGTCTAGACATCCTTTGACCACATCACCTCATGTTACATGGCTTGGATGATATCCTCTGGAAACTTTCCTTCTCGTATGGATGCTGGCCTAATAGGGCATTTTGTCTTTTTCTTCGGCTTTGTATAGTAGGTCATTGTAATGTCTTTGAGCTATTGGATGATATATCAAGGGTTTTATGCATGCATTTGATAAAATTAATGATAAAATGTGATTGACATTGCTATGATCCATGTGACTAATGAGCCCATGGAGGGTGAATTTTTTGATGTGCAGGATCATGCCCGACAGACAGGTACCAGTTGGACCGGTACACATGGGGAGGTGATTAGTTCAAACCTCCATGGGGCTGAAGAGCCCATTAGATGGTTGTTAGGATCCCATCAGGGGCAGAGACATGACAGTTATTGGTCGAGCCTTTTCACAAGATAAGAAGGAGAACGTTTTCATCCAGGACGCCTTGGCTGAGCCCAGCCCAGGGGGGTTGACCCACTACAGGTGGAACATGCCCCTTTTGATGCCCCGGGACATCATCTAGGAGCCATGACATCACCTCCAGTGTATGGCATCTTGACAGAGAAGTTTGGCACATGTGGCAGAGTTTGGAGGCCCAAGGAGGGCCAGCGTTTGTCACCTTGTGTTGCATTTTTTCCTAAAAAGGGCCAACATCTCCCTCAAAGGGGCTTGACCTCCTATTTATTTCTCATTTAGGATTTCATTTAATAGTTTAATGTAAAACAATATAAATTTTGGTTTGTATCCTTGTCGGCTATTTTTAATAACCTAAAATTAATTAAAAGGTCATGATAAACTATATATTGAGGATGTTTTTTCCTCATTTGAACACAACAACATCACTCACACTTGTGAGGTCTGATTTTTGCACCCTCATTGGGTATTTGGTCTTTAAAATTGAGGCACACTTGTTGATGGGAGGCTTTTCTTGGCATATTATGGCATTTCTCTTGAGGAAGGTTTACAACTAGGGTTTGCACATGCTTTTCTTCATGATATGTAAGTATTTTTCCTGCAAAACTTCTTGATTGAATGGTTGTAGGTTAGTAATTCTTGCATTTACTTATAAACTTGCTGATTTTAAAACCCTACGTGACAAGCACACAAGTAGGTCCTTGTCATATGTCCCCTTAGAGAGAAATATTAAGCCATTGAAGGAGGAAGATAGAGCCTAGCCTTTGCTACACTCATCTAACTTTTTCCCTTAAGCTAGTTTTCATTTCAAAGGTTAAAAAGAGGATGACGTCCTAGGCCTAGGTTATCTACACCTAGGGCCATCCATGTTTTAGGGTTTAGTGTTAGAGCCTTGTCTTTACAACACTCTCCCTCATTAAATCCTCTTGTTTTAACCCTTTTCTTATGCTAGCCGTTTGCCAAGCTTGACCTAAAGAAGGAGGAAAAAGCACGAGGCCTTGCTTAAGCAACACCAGAGTGAGACATTTTCCCCTAGGGTTTTGATTCTAGGGCCCTACCATTGCAGCACTCTAAAACCCTTCCCTCTCGTCTTTAGCCTATTACCCCTTCAATCTTGTGTCCTCTCCTTTATTGACTCCATATACCCTTAGGCACTAATCTTAGGCACACAACGTTGAGGTCATAGTGTCCAAAACCACTCTCAAAACTTTGAATTTTGAAACCCTAACTAACAAAATAAACTAGATAAGACTGACGTCACCCTTGAATAATCCATCTTGACGCAACCATTTTTAATGATAAGAAATCGGATGATGATCTAAAGCATTTATTGAGTAAAGTGTTGGTTGGATACATTGTTGGCATGATCATATTGATAGTTATTAATGAATTGATGCTTTTTCCATAGCTAATTGATAAAATGTTGACCTCATTTATATCTATTGTTTTTACATTTCTTATTAATTAATAGCAGATAGTCATTGAAGTACTAACCCATTGAGTTATAGCCTGTATATATACTGTATTATTGTTGTCTTGTTCCGTACAGGTGTTTTCATTTGGGCATACACTTCTTTATTGGCTGATTAGCCAGACTGTCTGACCTTGGTGGTAACTTGTGAGAGGGAAACTTTAATCTTGACTTTATACCTTTGCCTCTTCAAAACCACAGGTTTCCGGGGACGTCTCCCCTGGGCTAACCTCCCTAAATTGAAAGAACCTCCCCATTGAGGTGACATTGGGTGGGTAAGGTTCCTGTTACGCCAATTTGACCCCAATTCTTTATCCATTTGACCTAGCTACAAACTATGTAATAACATGTATTAATCTGAAAATGCCTCTTTACAATGTGTTTGAGCTCAGACTACAACAGAGTCTCGACTCTCCTCTCTTCTCTATCTGTGGTAATTTTTTTTAACTCTACAGATACCAAGGATCTTTTACATGAGGGGGATCTTTGAGCTCTTCCCTCCAAGCTACCTACTCTATTCAATTACATTGAATTACATTGAATGGGTTGTCTAGTTCGAATCGGATCTAGATCCTAGCCTTACAACCTATTTAAGGTGATATTTAACTAATGCCTGCTCAAAGGCACGGTTTTTGGCTCTTCAGACTTAGAATCATTAATTACATTAATTCAAATTAAAAATATGAAAGTGAGAGGGATGCACCTATATCCCATTGAATGATCACTTTAATGTGCCTGGCTGGTTGGCGTGTTGCTGGCTTGGAGCAATGCTCCTACATCATACTCCTCTTCTGTGAAAAATTCATGAGCTCCTGCTCATGAGCTTCCCAACATGGCTATTGAAATCCTCCTGGATCCCAAATAGTTCTCTAGAGTTGTCCATCTGCTCCTCTTCTTTGTTGTTGTTGTTGCTTCTTCTACCCTGCTGCTCTTCCAGGTTCTCCTCTGCTCAGTTTCTCCTCACTGGTAGTTTCTGCTGCTAACCTTGACATCAGCCTTCTGATCTCTTCGATCTTCTTGTCCAGCTGCTCCAATGGTTGGCTCTTCTTTTGCATCCTGCTCCGCTGTATTTCTATCTTCTCAATGGGTAGATATACATGATCCCCCATGTTTCTTTCCTTTGTGGCTTCAACCTACCACCCCGCTACAATGTTCAGTTCTGCAATCTCCTCACTGAACTCTTGTTCATCTTCTCCCTGTGGTAGTTATGTTGCTACCATTTCTATTGCTGGCATGTCTGCCACTTCCTCGAGTTGCTTCTTAGACTGGAATTTCCCTTCACCTACTGCTGCATGCATCAACATTGTAGTCATCATTTGTTGTTCAACTCCCTGGATAAAATTTCTGAGTGATTCCTCAGAATGCTCCTTTTCTATCATCTGCATGATTGTCTTCTCTTGGAAAACTATCTTCTCTCGGCATTCATCTACTGGCTCTGGATTGTTAATCCAATCCTCCATCATTTCCAACTCCTTCTCCCATGGAGTGAACATATTATCTCCATGTTCCTCTTCTACTGTCAGCTTCAGTGCTGCAGTTGTCTCCTTTTCAGCTTCCTGGCTGAAAATGTCAAGTCGTTCCTCAGAATGTTCTTTTCCTTCTTCTTGGGCAGCCTCTGATATCTACTCCATCTCTTTCTCCATGATAGTCTCTGTTGGATGTCTGTATTCTGTTGCTGCCTCAGAAACACACACGCTAGCCTCAACTGAGCTATATGGTAGAAATACATTTATCCCTCCAATCATGGTATGTGTCATATTTGGTCATTATAACCTTCAGATATATGCATCAAATTCCTTTCATTTCTGACGACTGCTTGGATCTTACATTAACCCACTTGACCATGGTTGGGGGGATTGACAGGGTACCCTTGCATGCTTGTACCCATAGGTTTTGGTTAGCCACCAGGGGGGATTTTGAATGGCCATCGTCTGCTCCCATCATATCATCACTCTTACATCTTATCTCCCACTCATCTATCCCATTCCCCTAGTTCGAGCATTAAGATGACTTGTTTGTTGGGTTACACCTTATCTCATGGGAAGAAGGGGATAAAGGCCCAGGAGGTAAAAGCAGCTGGTAAAAGATAAAATCCATAAAAATAAAACCTAGAGATGCTTCGCCCAGGGACCCCTGAGAAGACAGTAAAAAGCCTCTAAACAAGAAACAAGAGGGACCTGAAGAAAAATGACAAAACAATACCTAGCCAAGAGAATGGGGGGTCTCATCACATGCCAACCCATTATGTTCATGGGTACCTAGGAGTATGACATTGCCATTATTTGGTTACCATGCCAGGGCTGTGACCTTTGGTTGAATGGCCAAGGGAAAAGGGGTCTCATCACGAGCCAGCCTTATCATCTTTGTGAAAGTACCTGTGGGTAACACTGTCAGCTCTAGTAACCACGCTAAGGCAGTGTCCTCTACTTAGACCTTGAAATAAAAAAAAGGAAAGAAACAATAAAGAAAAGAAAGAATAAAGACAATAAAGGGCTTGGAAAGAATTGCATCCATGACAGGTACAACTCACCTTCTACAAAGGCACCCATAGGTAATATGAACCCTGTCTTTCACTCTACCTATATGTCTGGACATCCTTTGACCACATCACCTCATGTTACATGGCTTGGATGATATCCTCTGGAAACTTTCCTTCTCTTATGGATGCTAGCCCAATAGGGCATTTTGTCTTTTTCTTCAGCTTTGTATAGTAGGTCATTGTAATGTCTTTGATCTATTGGATGATATATCAAGGGCTTTATGCATGCATTTGATAAAATTAATGATAAAATGTGATTGGCATTTCTATGATCCATGTGACTAATGAGCCCATGGAGGGAAAAGTTTTTGATGTGCAGGATCATGCCCAACAGACAGGTACCAGTTGGACTGATACACATGGGGAGATGATTAGTTCGAACCTCCATGGGGATGAAGAGCCCATCAGATGGTTGCTAGGATCCCATCAGGGGCAGAGACAGGACAATTATTGGTCGAGCCTTTGCACAAGAGAATAAGGAGAACGTTTTCATCTAGGATGCCTTGGCTGAGCCCAATCCAAGGGGGTTGACCCACTACAGGTGGAACATGCCCCTTTTGATGCCCCAGGACGTCATCTAGGAGCCATGACGTCACCTCCAGCGTATGTCATCTTGACAGGGAAGTTTGGCACATGTAGCAAAGTTTGGAGTACCAAGGAGGGCCAACGTTTGTCACCTTGTGTTGCATTTTTCCCTAAAAAGGGCCAACGTCTCCCTCAAAGGGGCTTGACGTCCTATTTATTGCTCATTTAGGGTTTCATTTAACCGTTTAATGTAAAAAAATATAAATTTTGGTTTGTATCCTTGTCGGCTATTTTTAATGACCTAAAATTAATTAAAAGGTCATGATACACTATATATTGAGGATGTTTTCCCCTCATTTGAACATAACACAATCACTCACACATGTGAGGTCTGATTTTTGCACCTTTATTGGTTATTTGGTCTTTAAAATTGAGGCGCATCTGTTGATGGGAGGCTTTTCTTGGCATATTATGGCATTTCTCTTGAAGAAGGTTTACAACTAGGGTTTTCATATGCTTTTCTTCATGATATGTAAGTATTTTTCCTGCAAAACTTCTTGATTGAATGGTTATAGGTTAGTAATTCTTGCATTTACTTATAAAATTGTTGATTTTAAAACCCTAGGTGACAAGCACACAAATAGGTACTTGTCATATGTCCCCTTAGAGAGAAATATTCATCCATTGAAGGAGGAAGATAGAGCTTAGCCTTTGCTACACTCATCTAACTTTTTCCCTTAAGCTAGTTTTGATTTCAAAGGTTAAAAAGAGGATGACGTCCTAGGCCTAGGTTATCTACTCCTAGGGATATCCATATTTTAGGGTTTAGTGATAGAGCCTTGTATTTACAACACTCTCCCTCATCAAATCCTCTTGTTTTACCCCTTTTCTTATGCTATCCATTTGCCAAGTTCGACCTAAAGAAGGAGGAAAAAACACGAGGCCTTTCTTAAGCAACACTAGAGTGAGACATTTTCCCCTAGGGTTTTAATTCTATGGACCTACCATTGCAGCACTCTAAAACCCTTCCCTCTCGTCTTTAGCCTATTACCCCTTCAATCTTGTGTCCTCTCCTTTATTGACTCCATATACCCTTAGGCATTGATCTTAGGCACACAACGTTGAGGTCATAGTGTCCAAAACCACTCTCAAAACTTTGAATTTTGAAACCCTAACTAACAAAATAACCTAGATAAGGTTGACGTCAACCTTGAATAATCCATATTGATGCAACCATTTTTAATGATAAGCAATTGGATGATGATCTAAATCATTTATTGAGTAAAGTGTTGGTTGGATACATTTTTGGCTTGATCATCTTGATAGTTATTAATGAATTGATGTGTTTTCCATAGCTAATTGATAAAACGTTGACCTCATTGATATCTATTGTTTTTACATTTCTTATTAATTAATAGCAGATAGTCATTGAAGTACTAACCCATTGAGTTATAGCCTAGATATATACTGTATTATTGTTGTCTTGTTCCGGGCAGGTGTTTTCATTTGGGCATACACTTCTTTATTGGCTGATTAACCATACTGTCTAACCTTGGTGGTAACCTGTGACAGGGAAACTTTAATCTTGACTTTATACCTTTGCCTCTTCAAAACCCCAGGTTTCCGGGGACGTCTCCCCTGGCTTAACCTCCCTAAATTGAAAAAACCTCCCCATTGAGGTGACATTGGGTGGGGAAAGTTCATGTTACGCCAATTTGGCCCCAATTCTCTAGCCATTTGACCTAGCTACAAACTGTGTGATAACATGTATTAATCTGAAAAATGCCTCTTTACAATGTGTTTGAGCTCAGACTACAACAGAGTCTTGGCTCTCCTCTCTTCTTTATCTGTGCTAAAAAATTTTAACTCTACAGATACCAAGGATCTTTTGCATGAGGGGGATCTTTGAGCTCTTCCCTCCAAGCTACCTACTTCGTTGAATTACATTGAATTACATTGAATGGGTTGTCTAGTTCGAATTGGATCTAGATCCCAGCCTTACAACCTATTTAAGGTGATATTTAACTAATGCCTGCTCAAAGGAACGGTTTTTGGCTCTTCGGCATTAGAATCATTAATTACATTAATTCAAATTAGAAATATGAAAGTGAGAGGGTTGCGCCTCTCTCCCATTGAATGAGCACTTTAATGTGCTTGGCTGGATGGCGCGTTGCTGGATTGGAGTGATGCTCCTGCATCATACTCCTCTGCTGTGAAAAATTCATGAGGCTCATGAGATTCCCAACATGGTTGTTGAAATCCTCCAGTATCCCAAACAGTTCTCTGGACTTGTCCATCTGCTCCTATGATTTGTTGTTGTTGTTGCTTCTTCTACCCTGCTGCTCTTCCAGGTTCTCCTCTACTCAGCTTCTCCTCACTGGTAGTTTTTGTTACTGACCTTGACATCAGCTTTCTGATCTCTTCGATCTTCTCGTCCAGCTGCTCCAATGTTTGGCTCTTCTTTTGTAGCCTACTCCACTGCATTTCTATATTCTCAATGGGTAGATCTACATGATCCCCCATGTTTCTTTCCTCTGTGGCTTCAACTTGCCACCTCGCTACAAATTTCAGCTCTGCAGTCTCCTCACTGAACTGTTGTTCATCTTCTCCCTATGGCAGTTATGTTGCTACAATGTCTGTTGCTGGCATGTCTCCCACTTCCTCCAGCTACTTCTCAGACTGGAATTTCCCTTCACCTACTGATGCATGCGTCAACATTGCAGTCGTCATTTGTTGTTCAACTCCCTGGCTAAATTTTTTGAGTGATTCCTCAGAATTCTCCTTTGCTATCATCTGCATGATTGTCTTCTCTTGGAAAACTATCTGCTCTCGGCAGTCATCTACTGGCTCTGAATTGTTAATCCAATCCTCTAGCATTTCCAACTCCTTCTCCCATGGAGTGAACATCTTATCTCCAGGTTCCTCTTCTTCTGTCAGCTTCAGTGCTACAATTGTCTCCTTTTTAGCTTCCTAGCTGAAACTGTCAAGCCATTCCTCAGAATTCTCTTTTCCTTCTTCTTGGGCAACCTCTGATATCTGCTCCATCTCTTTCTCCATGATAGTCTCCGCTGGCTGTCTGTATTCTGTTGCTACCTCAGAAACACACACGCTGGCCTCAATTGAGCTATATGGAAGAAATACATTTATCCCTCCAATCATTAGAATTCTCTTTTGATCTTCCTCTATCAACTCCTCTTGCTGATCTAAGCTCACCTTCGAGTTCATAAGACTTTCAGTGAGTCTCATCTGCTCTCCCTTTCCCACCTGGCAATATGGGATTTCTTGTCTTCCCTCCTGGTAGTCTATGAGATCATCCGATACCATCTCAGTGCCCTTCTAGAAATTTGAACTTTCATCACTACCTTCCTGGCAGTTCACGAGATCTTCAGCTAATCTCTTACCCTCATTATCACTGAGATTCTTCCCAGTCTCTAGTTCACAGGCATGAGCCATGTCCTCTTCATATCTGAGGCTTTCCACACACCTCAACCATCCTATTAATAGTCTTCTCTTCCCTCTGGCCAACTATTTATGAATCAACCATTTCACCTTCGCTTTCATGGGCCATTCATATACCCAATGCGGTTTTGCATCCTGTTGCATCCGCAATGCAAGTTCTTCCATCCTTGCTATGATATCGGTGAGTTCTTTATCCACATCAACCTTTCTTGGTTGTTGATGGTTCTTCTTTCCACCTCATCTATGGCCTTCAGTAGACATCTTTTTTCCTTCTACTTGCCCTCCTAGAAAGTCTGTTGCTATCACTCTGCAACTGAGAGCACTTCCAGCCTTTTCTTACAGTCTACTAGACTATATATTTGTTGTTGCGCTCCTGTAACAATCCCTATAGAGCTTGAACACTCTGTCTCCTTCTCTTCTGCCTCGTTCTGCCTGTAGTATACAGACAGAATAAATCTCTAATACCACAACCGACGTAGACCCCCAACCCTTAGGCCAAGATATGCATAGGATCCTTCCAATTCTTCCACAAGTCAAAGTGACTCCTTCAGTTCCCTGCCGAAACCTTCAATGAATCCGATCCACAGGTCCTTCAGAAACCACACCTATGAAAACATGCAGAAAGCATTAGATTCACCTCCTCCAAGCGACCACAACACTCTAACCAGGGCCTTAACAAAAGTGCCTTTCACACCTCGCGATCTCATGAGTTCGTGAGTTGAAGCTCTCGAATCCTCTTTCTCCAAACCTCTGATATCCAAGATTGCGATACGGATATAGCTCCTCCTATTAGCGCCCTCTAAATATAACCATAGGCTAGGGCTAACTACTATCACCTTTCGCTACTTGTGACTTTACGAGTTGGAGTGTCGAGCTCTCATGCTCTTTTCTTGACAATCTCTGAAGCGCGATAAGTCAATAGGATGTTGACTCCTTCCCAGGCGACGAGTGTCCACATGTCAACCATGTGGTCCCCACCTGATGGACGTGCCATGTGTTCGCCCGATACCTAGCCCTCGACACTTCATGACTTCTACAGTCGAAGTTGATTCCTCCAACCTATGAACCCCCAATACACGATATAGTGAAGGTTCTGATCCAACAGTCTTCCCGTGACCTGGATCCAATGACTGTCTCTGCTCCTCTCTACTCGGATCTTCGTGAAATCAATAGTTTGGTCTACCCTCTCCAAAATCCCAAACCCTTAATCCATGAGTTTGGTCTCTGCCCCTTTCTCTTATTGAAAGGATGGAAATGCCCTCTGGCAACTTCCTGCTCAAGCACTCCTTGCTGAGCCTATAGGGTGTTCAATAACCCCGTGAAGGTCCTCTCCGTGACACTTCTCCTGTTCCAGAACTCAAAAGAGTTCTTCCTATGCACTCTAGCACCTACTCAATGCCCTCCTAGTAGAGCTTCTTTAGAATCATTCAGTAATTATGTCAGTCCTGTGCCGTCCTCTGCACAGTATCACCTCCAAGGTATTCAACAACCTTGAGGATTCTCCCTGAGTCAATGACTTCCTCCCGCGCACCCACCTGGCACGTCTCCGTCTGAATCCGCAGAATTCAGAAGTGCACTCCTTGCACTGGCTTACAGAACCCGTAGTGTTCTGTCATGCACTCTTGCATGAAACCACAAAGAACCCATACCTGGAATAAAAGAACTCAGAGACAGTAAATTTTGTCTATCCCTGAAAATGCATACCTAACTTACATCTACAACATATCATCAACACATAAAGACAGTCATCAATATACATAGAATAACATGCAGAAAAAACTGCTCTGTTTGTATTGTTATCCATGATTTCTGGGGATAACTAGGAGATCATGTCTTGAGGCCCATGGGTCCTAGACATGGAGTACCAAGAGTAGGATTGACCTGAGCATGGCCCTGGAGGGCCCATATTTCTTCTTATTCATCAGACTTGTCCGGTCAGCAACAACAACATCCATCGCCTTTGACTTGGAATGTATCGGAGAAGACTCTTTCTCAATGAGGTAATTGGTCCAGGTATCATGGTATGTGTCATTATTGGTCATTATAACCTTAAGATATATGCATCAAATTCCTTTCATTTCTGATGACTGCTTGGATCTTACATTAACCCACTTGACCATGGTTGGGGTGATTGACAAGTTACCCTAGCAAGCTTGTACCCATAGGTTTTGGTTAGCCACCAGGGGGATTTTGAAGGGCCATCGTCTGCTCCCATCATATCATCACTCTTACATCTTATCTCCCACTCATATATCCCATTCCCCTAGTTCGATCATTTAGATGACCTATTTGTGGGGTTACACCTTATCTCATGGGAAGAAGGGGCTAAAGGCCCAAGAGGTAAAATCAGCTGGTAAAAGATAAAAGCCATAAAAATAAAACCTAGAGATGCCTCACCCAGGGATCCCCGAGAAGACAATAAAAAGCCTCTGAACAAGAAACAAAAGGGACCTGAAGAAAAATGACAAAACAAGACCTAGCCAAGAGGATGGGTGGTCTCATCACGAGCCAACCCATTATGTTCATGGGTACCTAGCAATATGACATTGACATTATCTGGTTACCATGCCAGGGCAGTGACCTTTGGTTGAATGGCCAAGGGAAAGGGGGTCTCATCACGAGCCAGCCTTATCATCTCTGTGAAAGTACCTGTGGGTAACACTGTCAGCTCTAGTCACCACGCCAAGGTAGTGTCCTCTAGTTAGACCTTGAAATAAAAAAAAGGAAAGAAACAATAAAGAAAAGAAAGAATAAAGGCAATAAAAGGCTTGGAAAGAATTGCATCCATGACAGGTACAACTCACCTTCTACAAAGGCACCCATAGGTAATATCACCCTTGTCTTTCACTCTACCTATATGTTTCGATATCCTTTGACCACGTCACCTCGTGTTACATGGCTTGGATGATATCCTCTGGAAACTTTCCATCTCTTATGGATGCTGGCCCAATAGGGAATTTTGTCTTTTTCTTCGGCTTTGTATAGTAGGTCATTCTAATGTCTTTGAGCTATTGGATGATATATCAAGGGTTTTATGCATGCATTTGATAAAATTAATGATAAAATTTGATTGACATTGCTATGATCCATGTGACTAATGAGCCCATGGAGGGAGAAGTTTTTGATGTGCAGGATCATGCCCGACAGACAGGTACTAGTTGGACCGGTACACATAGGGAGATGATTAGTTTGAACCTCCATGGGGCTGAAGAGCCCATCAGATGGTTGCTAGAATCCCATCAAGGGAAGATACAGGAAAATGATTGGTCGATCCTTTGCACAAGAGAAGAAGGAGAACGTTTTCATCCAGGACGCCTTGGCTGAGCCCAGCCCAGGGGGGTTGACCCACTACAGGTGGAACATGCCTCTTTTGATGCCCTAGGACATCATCTAGGAGCCATGATGTCACCTCCAGTGTATGGCATCTTGACAGAGAAGTTTGTCTCATGTGGCAGAGTTTGGAGGCCCAAGGAGGGCCAACGTTTGTCACCTTGTGTTGATTTTTTCCCTAAAAAGGGCCAACGTCTCCCTCAAAGGGGCTTGACGTCCTATTTATTGCTCATTTAGGGTTTCATTTAATAGTTTAATGTACAACAATATAAATTTTGGCTTGTATCCATGTCGGCTATTTTTAATGACCTAAAATTAATTAAAAGGTCATGATACACTATATATTGAGGATGTTTTAACCTCATTTGAACATAACATAATCACTCACACTTGTGAGGTATGATTTTTGCACCCTTATTGGGTATTTGGTCTTTAAAATTGAGGTGCACTTGTTGATGGGAGGTTTTTCTTGGCATATTATGGCATTTCGCTTGAGGAAGGTTTACAACTAGGGTTTGCACATGCTTTTCTTCATGATATGTAAGTATTTTTCCTGCAAAACTTCTTGATTGAATGGATGTAGGTTTGTAATTCTTGCATTTACTTATAAAATTGTTGATTTTAAAACCCTAGGTGACAAGCACAGAAGTAGGTCCTTGTCATATGTCCCCTTAGAGAGAAAGTTTCATCCATTGAAAGAGGAAGATAGAGCCTAGCCTTTGCTACACTCATCTAACTTTTTCACTTAAGCTAGTTTTGATTTCAAAGGTTAAAAAGAGGATGACATCCTAGGCCTAGGTTATCTACACCTAGGGTCGTCCATCTTTTAGGGTTTAGTGATAGAGCCTTGTCTTTACAAAACTCTCCCTCATTAGATCCTCTTGTTTTAACCCTTTTCTTATGCTATCTGTTTTCCAAGTTTGACCTAAAGAAGGAGGAAAAAGCATGAGGCCTTGCTTAAGCAACACCGTAGTGAGACTTTTTCCCCTAGCGTTTTGATTCTAGGGCCCTGCCATTGCAGCACTCTAAAACCCTTCCCTCTCATATTTAGCCTGTTACCCCTTCAATCTTGTGTCCTCTCCTTTATTGACTCCATATACCCTTAGGCACTGATCTTAGGCACACAACTTTGAGGTCATAGTGTCCAAAATCACTCTCAAAACTTTGAATTTTGAAACCCTAACTAACAAAATAACCTAGATAAGGCTGACGTCACCATTGAATAATCCATCTTAACGCAACCATTTTTAATGATAAGAAATTGGATGATGATCTAAAGAATTTATTGAGTAAAGTGTTGGTTGGATACATTGTTGGCTTGATCATCTTGATAGTTATTAATGAATTGATGCTTTTTCCATAGCTAATTGATAAAATGTTGACCTCATTGATATCTATTGTTTTTACATTTCTTATTAATTAACAGAAGATAGTCATTGAAGTACTAACCCATTGAGTTATAGCCTGCATATATATTGTATTATTGTTGTCTTGTTCCAGGCAGGTGTTTTCATTTGGGCATACATTTCTTTATTGGTTGATTAACCAGACTGTCTGACCTTGGTGGTAACCTGTGAGAGGGAAAATTTAATATTGACTTTATACCTTTTCCTCTTCAAAACCCCAGGTTTCTAGGGATGTCTCCCCTGGCTTAACTTCCCTAATTTGAAAGAACCTCCCCATTGAGGTGAGATTGGGTGGGGAAGGTTCCTGTTACGCCAATTTGGCCCCAATTCTCTAGCCATTTGACCTAGCTACAAACTGTGCGATAACATGTATTAATCTAAAAATGCCTCTTTACAATGTGATTGAGCTCAGACTACAACAGAGTCTCAACTCTCCTCTCTTCTCTATCTACGCTAATGTTTTTCAACTCTACAGATACCAAGGATCTTTTACATGAGGGGGATCTTTGAGCTCTTCCCTCCAAGCTACCTACTCTATTCAATTACATTGAATTACATTGAATGGGTTGTCTATTTCAAATCGGATCTAGATCCCTGCCTTACAACCTATTTAAGGTGATATTTAACTAATGCCTACTCAAAGGCACGGTTTTTAGCTCTTCGGACTTAGAATCATGAATTACATTAATTCAAATTAGAAATATGAAAGTGAGAGGGCTGCGCCTCTCTCACATTGAATGAGCACTTTAATGTGCCTGGCTGGCTAGCGTGTTGCTGGCTTGGAGCGATGCTCCTGCATCATACTCCTCTGCTGTGAAAACCTCATGAGCTCCTGCTCATGAGCTTCCCAACATGGTTGTTGAAATCCTCCTGGATCCCAAACAGTTCTCTGGAGTTGTCCATCTGCTCCTCTGCTTTGTTGTTGTTGTTGCTTCTTCTGCCCTCCTACTCTTCCAGTTTCTCCTTTGCTCAGCTTCTCCTCACTGGAAGTTTCTGCTGCTGACCTTGACATCAGCCTTATGATCTCTTCGATCTTCTCATCCAACTGCTCCAATGGTTGGCTCTTCTTTTGCAGCCTGCTCCACTGCATTTCTATCTTCTCAATGGGTAGATATACATGATCTCCCATGTTTCTTTCCTCTGTGGCTTCAACCTACCACCCCGCTACAAAGTTCAGCTCTGCAGTCTCCTCATTGAACTTTTGTTCATCTTCTCCTTGTGGCAGTTATGTTGCTACCATTTCTATTGTTGGCATGTCTCCCACTTCCTCCAGCTGCTTCTCAGGCTGGAATTTCCCTTCACCTGCTACTACATGCATCAACATTGCAGTCATCATTTGTTGTTCAACTCCCTGGCTAAAATTTCTGATTGATTCCTCAGAATGCTCCTTTTCTATCATCTGCATGATTGTCTCCTCTTCACAAACTATCTTCTCTCGGTAGTCATCTACTGGCTATGGATTGTTAAGACAATCCTCCAGCATTTCCAACTCCTTCTCCCATGGAGTGAACATATTATCTCCATGTTCCTCTTCTACTGTCAGCTTCAGTGCTGCATTTGTCTCCTTTTCATCTTCCTGGTTGAAACTATCAAGCCATTCCTCAGAATGGTCTTTTCCTTCTTCTTAGGCATCCTCTGATATCTGCTCCATCTCCTTCTCCATCATAGTCTCTATTGGCTGTATGTATTCTGTTGCTACCTCAGAAACACACACGCTGTCCTCAACTGAGCTATATGGCAGAAATTCATTTATCCCTCCAATCATCAGAATTCTCTTTTGATCTTCCTCTATCAACTCCTCTTGTTGATCTGAACTCACCTTCGAGTTCATAAGACTTTCAGTCAGTATCATCTTCTCTCCCTTTCCCACCTGGCAATATGGGATTTCTTGTCTATCCTCCTGGTAGTCTATGAGATCAGCTGATACCATCTCAGTTCCCTCCTGGAAATTTGAACTTTCATCACTGCCATCCTGGAAGTTCACAAGATCTTCTGTTGATCTCTTACCCTCATTATCATTGAGATTCTTCCCAGTCTCTGGTTCACAGGCATGAACCATATCCTCTTCATCTTTGAGGCTTTCCACATGCCTCAGCCATCCTATTAATAGTCTTCCCTACCCTCTGGGGAACAATTTCTGAATCGACCATTTCACCTTCGCTTTGATGGGCCATTCATATACCCAATGCGGTTTTTCATCCTGTTGCATTCACAATGCAAGTTCTTCCATCCTTGCTCTGATCTCGATGAGTTCTTTATCCATCTCAGCCTTTATTGGCTGCTGATGGTTCTTCTTTCCACCTCATCCATGGCCTTTAGTAGCCAGCTTTCTACCTTCTACCTGCCCTCCTGGAAAGTCTGTTGCTGTCACTTTGCAACTGAGAGAACTTCCAGCCTTTTCTTACAGTCTACTAGACTATCTATTTGTTGTTTCACTCCTGCAACAATCTCTATAGAGATTCAACACTCTGTCTCCTTCTCTTGTGCCTCATTCTGCCTGTAGTATACAGAGAAAATCAATCTCTCATACCACAACCAATGCAGACCCCCAACCCTTAGGCCGAGATCCGCACAAGATCCTTCCAATTCTTCCACAAGTCGAAGTGATTCCTTCAATTCCCTACCGAAACCTTCAACGAATCCGATCCACAGGTCCTTCAGAAACCATAGCTATGCGAACATGCAGAAGGCATTAGCTTCACCTCCTCCAAGCGACCACAACACTCTGACCAAGGCCTTAACAAAAGCGCCTTTCACAACTCGCGATCTCGCGACTTCGTGAGTTGAAGCTCTCGAATCCTCTTTCTCCAAACCTCTGATACCCGAGATTGCGATACGGGTATAGCTCCTCCTTTTAGCGCCCTCTAAATATAATCGTAGGCTAGGGATAACTGCTAGCACCTTTCGCTACTCGTGACTTCGCGAGTTGGAGTGTCAAGCTCTCATGCTCTTTTCTTGCAAATCTCTGAAGTGCGATAAGTCAATAGGATTTTGACTCCTTCCCAGGCGATGAGTGTCCACCTGTCAACCACGCGGTCCCCACCTGATGGACATGCCATGTGTTCGCCCTAGACCTAGCCCTCGACACTTCATGACTTCTACAGTCGAAAGTGATTCCTCCAACCTTCGAACCCTCAATACACGATATAGCGAAGGTTCTGATCCAATAGTCTTCCCGTGACCTGGATCCAATGGCTGTCTCTGCTCCTTGCTACTCGGAGCTTCGTGAAATAAAGAGTTTTGTCTACCCTCTCCAAACTCCCAAACCCTGAATCCATGAGATAATCCAATGACGTGGATTGAAACGAGATCAGTGGCTCACATTGACCCTCGAATCTTGGGTGATGGGTTTCACTGACCTCTAACCGCCCTACAACTCTGCAAGATCCAACAACTATTGACTATTCAACACTTCCTTCATGAAGTGTCTCCACCATCCATTTCAGTTTCTCTTCATCTGTGCACCCTCCTAGAGATTAAACTATGTGCGACTTTCTCTGGATCCGATGGTTGTCGGCTATCTGTGCAATATCTGACGAACCAGATCTCTTTCTCTTCCTTGTGTTCTTTCCTATGTGCGTCTGGAGATAGACTTCAACAAGCCAGATCTCTCCTCTCCAGCTGATCTAATGGAAACTATGCTCTATCTTGAGCATGTCCTTCTTCCTTTCCCTTGGAAGATTTCTTTCTCCGAAATGCCTCTGCCTTTGTCTCTGCTACGAAGCCTATAACCTTGGATCCTTCTTGTGTTCTAAGAGGCATTCCTCCTCTTGAGCTTCGGGACTATGAAACCTCAAAGGGATTCCCCGACTTTTGCACTCCTTTTAGCTATCACTCTGTGCGCAAAGGCATTGTTCCTCCTGAGCTTGGTCTTCTCTGAAACCTTGAAAGATTTCTCTGGACTTTTGCACTCCTTGCAAAGTCTCTGCACACAAAGGTCCTATCTCTTCGAGGCTTTAGACTTGAAACAAAGTCTTCCCGCGTTCACTCCTTGAGATTGACAAGCCTTCATATGGTTGTCCCTCAACACTTCACTCAAGTGTTGTCCTGGTGCACTCCTTGCACAGGTCTTTACCTCCTTGAGCTTCAACTGCTCATACCTCTGAGGTCTATGCCCCTTTCTCTTCTTTAAAGGATGGAAATGCCCTCTGGGAACTTCCTGCTCAAGCACTCCTTGCTGAGCCTGCAAGGTGTTCAACCCCATGAAGGTCCTCTTTGTGGCATGTCTCCTATTCCAGAACTCAAAAGAGTTATTCCTATGCACTCTAGCACCTACTGAATTCCCTCCTAGCAGAGCTTCTTCAGAGTCCCTCAATAATTCTATCAGTCATGTGCCCTCCTCTGCATAGTCTTACCTCCAAGGTATTCAACAACCTTGAGGATTCTCCCTGAGTCAATGACTTCCTCTGGTGTGCCCACTTGGCACGTCTCTTTTTGAATATGCAAAATTTAGAAGTGCACTCCTTGCACTGGCTTATAGAACCCGCAATGTTCTATCATTGACTCTTGCATGAAACCACAAAGAACCCAGACCTGGAATCAAAAAACTCACAGACAGTAAATTTTGTCTATCCTTGCAAATGCATACCTAACATACATTTACAACATATCATCTACACATAAAGACATTCATCAACATACTCAAAATAACATGCAGGAAAAACTGCTATGTTTGTATTAATCTAAAAATGCCTCTTTACAATGTGTTTGAGCTTGGACTACAACAAAGTCTCGACTCTCCTCTCTTCTCTATCTGCGCTAATGTTTTTTAACTCTACAGATACCAAGGATCTTTTACATGAGGGGGCTCTTTGAGCTCTTCCCTCCAAGCTACCTACTCTATTCAATTACATTGAATTACGTTGAATGGGTTGTCTAGTCCGAATCAGATCTAGATCCCAGCCTTACAACCTATTTAAGGAAATATTTAACTAATGTCTGCTCAAAGGCATGGTTTTTGGGTCTTCGGCCTTACAATCATTAATTACATTAATTCAAATTCAAAATATGAAAGTGAGAGGGTTGCACCTCTCTCCCATTGAATGTGTGTTTTAATGTGCCTGGCTAGCTAGTGGGTTGCTAGCTTGGAGCAATGCTCTGGCATCAAATAGCATAATAATGGCATATGGGGAAGGATTCATAACTTAGTGATAAGTAAGGAAAATTGGATAAGGAAGGTATGAAGAGTAAGTAATCAATGGAAAATTGTAAGCAAAAAGATATTATACGGGTGCTAAAAATATGCCAATTTAGGCACTCATCAACGATTCAAAAATTTAAAGGGTAAATTTACCACTCATTGTCTTGGTCCCTATGTTGTAGAGACTTTTTTTTACAATGATTATGTGAAGATAAAAAGTATTTATGATGAAGGATTTTATTTTCTATTCAATGGCCACATATTGAAGTTATATCACAAGCCTATGGCCAGGGATGATTTTGTTCAAAATTTAGTGCAACAGTAAAAAATGGAGGTTGTGAGCAAGAGGGGTTTCCTTTCTAATTTCACCTCAACCTGAATATTCTTTCTTTTTCTAAAAAATAATAAAAATATACATAATAAAATAGTAAATATAAAAAAATGTCTAGCTGTGAAAGCCAGATCTTTGGCGTAGCTAGACCTGAACTTTGTTTGAAAAAAAAATCTCTTGCAAGAAAATTTCAAAGCTTGTTCTTTCAATGTTCCAAATTTTAGTTATTTGCACATTGCAAGAGACTAGGACTCAACATTTGAGATTTATTTATGGTATAAGGTTTATAAGTTAGTATTCAAGATACAACATTGGTCCAAAAAATTTTGTTCCAAATTTCATATCCAGTAGCAACAGTCAAAGATTTATGTTCATTCAAAATAAAAAAATTAGAAGTTAGTTTTTTACAATAGTACAAAAAGTTTGTTCCAATTTATGCAGTCTTCATTCATAAAATTTCTAGGCATAAAGGATCCAGTAACAAAATCATTTTCTTGTATCCAATAAATCACAAAGAGAAATCAAATTTTAATACATGTAATTGAGGTAAATGGTTTTAAACTATTTTGTTTTATCAAAGATTTGGGGAGCATAAAATACAACTTGATTGACATCTTTACATTTGAGGAATAATGATACTATCATTCATATCCTAGCTTATTGGTATTTCACTTTAACACTAACTTTCCTTACTTGAATCCTAAACCCTACCTTACCATACCATATTTCAAACTTATGCATACCATATTACCTTATAATAAACTCAAAAAAATGATAATAAGTTTATACTTCAGTACCATTATGGTTGGTAGTGGTCAATTCATCTCTCTGATAAAAAATATTGTCACCATTACTTAAAATAGTTTGTTGATCTCATCGGTAGTAAGACATGATGTTGACTCAAAATTGGCCACTCTAATTCAAAATAGCCCTCATGATTTCTTTCTTATAATATTTCCTCATTTCATACAATTCACCATTCCCTTATATTGTAACCTTTTATTTGAACCATTGACTAATAGAGTTCATAGTAGAGATCAAAGTACCAGGCATATCCTCCATACTGAAGGGTCATAATTATGGAAATAATAGGCATGATCCATCATGAACCTGATGGAATCAAATTATTGGGGGCTTACCCCAAATGAAGACGTATTTTTAAGAAAGAGGATGGATTCAATTCTTTATTAAATTTCAGAGGCACAACAACAAATTTACATAGCCATTTGTAGAAATTTTTAATGGGACCAGGGATCAGGTGGGTGAATTGGCACTTCAAGTTTCAAAATCCTTTATTGTGATGATCACAAAGTTACCTCAAAGTGGTGAATAATGGTTTTAAAAAAATAATGCAAGAATATATATCAGCACAGTTCTTTTGCAAATCAAAATAGAATTCTAGTTGGGGCAAGGGAATACCATGGAATTGGCTAAAAAAAATATGGAGGGATGTCCTTTTCTTCATCCAAAAATATGTGACATGTGAAGGAAGGTATGTCCTCACTTTCCTCTATCATATGAGACTACTTCTACATTTTCAAGCCAATAAGACAATCAATTTTCCCTTTTTATTTATGGAAAATAGTTAGAAAGATGACAATAGGAATCCATAGGAACCCTAAGAATATATAAATAACATTGTACCATCATGGCTTGATTAAATTAAATTTTAGGGAGGAGTTGAGAAAAATAAATGAAACCTGGGAACTTTTTCTGGAATAGAATGGGTTCCAAGAAAAATGCATTGCCAAAAACCAGGAGGGTAATACTGATTAATTAGGGTTTCAAAAGAATGAGGGTTCAAGTCCATCAATAGAAAAAATAAATCAACAACAACAAAGAACCATATAGGTTTAACTTCCAAAGTAAATCCACAAGCTCAACAAATGATGACCAGAAGAATGGAAAAAGAACTAAGTTACGAGGATTATGATATTCAAATTCCCATTTTTGAAATCCCACCAAAGAAGCCTTGGACCATATATTCCACTATGTAACCTCCACCAAGTCCATAAATAGATATTGATCAACAAGATTTTTGTGATATTATGTAGTCTCAAGCCACTGACAACAAAGTATTCTCTCCACATTCTCCTATTACTTTTTAGGTATCAAAATTGTGGAAAAAGAAAAAGGAGAATAAGAAAATCAAAAGGTTGAAGGAAGATATCAAAGAATTATAATTCTTGGATCGTTACATTAAAAATGGAAATGAGTCACTTCAGAGGGAGAACGAAAAGCTAAAGTTTGAGAATAGATTATTGAAGAAGCAGGATAGAAAATGGTACAGGAAACTTCAACAAATCAAGATGAGAAATAAAATGTTAAACATTAATCTAATGGTGCAGCAAAAAATGGGGGGAAATAGTACAACACAAACATCCAATTTATACATTCTAACCAATGCAACATTAAACAAATGAAACAACTTTAGACTTGGGTATAGTTCTGTCGAATTTTGAATTCAAATTTTGGTAAATTTTGGGGAATATTGTAAGCTTCATTTTGATGATATATTCATTGTGTGTTATGCCATTTTGATTTCCTATTCCTCTCTTTTTTACCTCATTACTACCTTTTTTTGTCACATTAATCATGATTTCTACAAGATATACCTCTCAAAGAGCATCTCAAGGTATTGAGTTGTTTATATTCATATATTCCTAATTTTTTATAAACACAATAGGGTTAAAATTCATTTTACTAATTAAATGTTACAAGAATTGCAAATCCTATAATTGATGAGCAGATATTGTAATTGATGCGTTGATCCTGTAACTCATATGTAGATCTTGTAACCAATTTGATGGTTTTCATATCAAAATTGTCTCAAATAGAAACCCACCAATTGGATATTGTGAATGGTCCTCGGGATATTGTTCAACACCCGTTATAAATTTAACCCCATATATTCCCCCATTGGGTCATAACAAAGAGATACACTGGGTGATTGTTTTCCTTCAAGTCAATTCCAACAACTGTAAGCTAAGACATGACCCAAATTTTAAGGGATACAAAGAATATTGTACCCTATTTAGGATCTATCCTTTATTAGTGGATGTGGTAGACCGCAGGGATTCTAGGATCAAGTGTTAGACATTAGTGCTATCTCCTTTTTTATTGTATTGGTATAAATATCAGTTCAAGTTAGATTATGAGACTAGATATAGAGACAAAATAATTGTTGGATACATTCATTGTAACATGATTTAGTTTCTAGAATTAATACAAAGATTATTGATCCTACATATGGAGTGTTGACAAATACAAAGGAGTGTAGTTGTTTTTCGCACGTGTTCCAAGATAGGAGGGTACTATACCTTTAGTATATGTTGCATTGCTTTATTAATCTCTTTTTCTTATCGTGTTATCATGTTATTTCTTATATTACAGAGCATTGCTTTCGTCTGTTATTCCTTTGATTAGTGTGCAGTTGATAGATTCATTTATTATAGGAAATATTATTTTATTTTCTGTTATTGAACAAATTTTATGAGAGTATCATTGCAAGAACATTTTATCTTTGTGAATTCAATGAAGGATTGTAACTGACAATTTTGACAATTATAGTCTTAGTAGATAAAAATTTATGTGTAAAACATTCCTGTATTTTTTTAATTAGTAAATAATAGTTATTTATATTAGTTAAGTTTGGTTTGGTTTCAAATGATTTTATATTAGACTTCTTTTATTTAAATAAAAATTATAAAAAGAACTTATTCCTCACATATAGTGTTTGCACTTCATAAGTCTATGATTCCATATTGACGATTTAATGTAAATGAGTTTAAGTTTCTAAAGAGACTTATAAATTGACTGACAGGGTGATCCACTAGTAACTAAGTGGGAAGATTTTTAAACCCTCATCAAGTTCCAGTTATACCCTATTGGATATGTAGATGACCAATGGATCGGTTGGCATCACTTCAAGAAGAGGAAAGGGTAGAGTGTGCAAGAATACATCATTGAGTTATGAAATATGGATATCAAGTTGGGTATCTCTCCCAAGAACCTAATTGTACTCCTCAAGTATTTGGGGAGTCTACATGGTCATTCATGAAAGAAAGTGATGCTTTTCAAACCCAGGACCATTGATGATGCTTATGTGAAAGGAATTTATCTAGAGAACATAGGACATAAGAAAGAATATCCAAGTTATTTTAAATAAATATATCACCAAGACGATTCCATGGAGGGGAAGAAGAAGTAGAAATGGAAAGAAAAGAAGATGATATCCACTTCAGATCGATGCAAGGATACAAAAAAACATAGAAACCATTGCAATATTTATGGTCACATCGAAGAAAAATGATGGAATCTACATCCAAAGTTTAATCCAAATAATCATAAGAATGAATGTAGTAAGAAGAACTTGCTAAGAAAGGATTCAAAAAAATAGGTAGAGAGTAGCTTAGATGTGGATGAAAATATTGTAAACACTTCAATGAAGAAGGAGGTGAATCTAAATATCCTTCATCATGAGGAAGAGAAGGAGATGAAAAAAATATTCCATATTAATATCCAAGCCAAAATTACCAAGGTAGATGCTCTATTTGATTCCAATTAATAGTCCAAGATAATAGTAGATGACTTAGCCAACAAAATTGGGTTGGAGGTTCATGATCACCCAAACCCATATCCACTAGGATGGGTGAATAAGGATGAAGATATAAAATTCACAAAATAGCATAAGATCATTTTTTCTATAAGTACATATTGTATTGATGAAAAGGAGTTATATGTGGTACCCCTTGATGTGTTTTTTGTAGTGTTTGGAATCCCTTACATGTATATCAAGGATGTAATCTTCATGCAGAGAGACAACCAAAAAAATCTGATCAAGGATGGGAATTATTACATCATCAATGCACATAAATAGAATATATCTATCATAAGTCACATTAAAGCCAATATTTTGATAACTTCTAGTAATAAGCATGCATTTTTTTTCTTAAGAGAGAATTATTCCATGGAGGAATCAGTAAGAGTAAAGGAATCCCTAAAGGGATATACTAAAAATAATAAAAAACTATTGGAGGATTTATTTCATGCATACAAATGAGTGTTACAAGATCCTAGAGGACTACCACCTATTAGGGAAGTGGATCACAAGATACAGTTGTTTCATAAGTCCCTAGTACCAATTATTGGGTTGTATAGGTAGTCTATTTTAGATGCAAAGGAAGTGAATAAATAATATCAACAATTCTTGGAAGAGGGAGTTATTTGAGCAAGAACCTCTCCTTGTGGGTCACCTATCATAATAGTACCTAAGAAATATGGCACTTGGTGAATGTGTATTGACTACAGACATTTGAATAGGATCACATTGAAGAATCAATACCCTCTTCCCAAGATCGATGATTTGTTAGACCAGTTGCAACATGACAAGTACTTCACTAATTTGGATCTCAAATTGGGATACCACTGGGTACATTTTAAAGAACAAGACACTTGGAAGACCACATTTAATACAAAGAAAGGTATGTGTGAATGGTTGGTCATGCCTTTTGGTTAATGTAATGCACCAACTACATTTATTCATTTGATGAATGATATATTGTGTCCCTATTTATATTCATTTGTAATAGTGTATTTGGATGACATATTGGTTTATATCTCTACTTTGGAAGATAGCATGTCACATATTTTGCACATGTTATAAACTATTAAAAATCATTAGTTGCTAGCTAACATTAAGAAATGTGAGTTTATCAATCATCATTGGTGTATTTTGGGTACATTATTAGTGGAGGGGAAATAAATATATATCCAACAAAGACGAAGGCGATCATCAAGTGGTCCATTCCTACTAATGTGACTAAAGTTAAAATGTTTTTCGGGGAAACATATTACCTTTGAAAGTTCATAACATCATTTTTAGTTGTAGTTGTGCCACTTCATGTGATAACAACTAGTGGTAAGAGTTTCTAGTGGGGAAATAATTAGCATAAATATTTCAATGATCCTAAATAGAATATAAGTCAATCACCAATTCTCACATTTCTTGACTTGTAGAAGTCCTTCGAAGTGGATATAGATGCAAGTGGATATGTTCTGGGGGTGCTCTTGATGGAAGGAGGTAAGACAATATGTTATCATTATGATATGTTTCATGGGGGAGTCATGAAATACCATACATATGATAAGTAAATCTATTCCCTAGTTCAATATGTAAAGAAATGGAAGCACTATCTAATTGGCAAGGAAACCATTATCCACATTGATAACCAACCGTTGCAGTATTTGTAGGCCCATAATAAGATACAAAAAACTAGACATTGTAATTGGATGGTGTTTTTACAACTATTTCATCTAGTCATCAAATATAATAATGGAAGCACTAATGAGTTGGAAAACATGCTTTCAAGGTGCCGCCACCCATATCCAAGAATACAACTTTGGGAACTCTTATGCACATCGACCCTTTCATTCATGATGCATGTTAGTCAAATTATATGATAATGATTTTGATACATTTATCATCAATTCAGATTTGTAAGATTGTGAGGCTCCATGAACCATATATGTAGAGCTGATATTAAATTTTATAACAAACCATTTTATAATGAAATACGAAGAAAAACTTATAGAATTGGTTGCTCATATAATGATGAATATTCTAATGTAGAATTTCAGATTGAATATAGATCCTTATATTCAATAGTAATCTTTTTCATTCACTCTATGATTTAGGTTGAAAACCTTCAATTGAAACTATAAACAATAGAATTGAGAAACTAATACATGCAAACAAGATTTCTATCATGATAATTTTCCAAACCAGTGAAGAATTGGTGACTAGTAATTGCATCAAACTGTAGCTTTGACAATTTCCTTGTTCATAGAATTAACATTCAAACTAAAAAATAAGGAAGAATGAAATTAATGTTCCAACAAGCATTATGTTGACCCATACAATAGAAATAAAGCTACAAAAAATTAAATAATCTCACACAATGAAAATAAACTATTAGACATCGTATACCATAAGGAGGGGCCCTGCCACCATGGGCATACACTGTCAAGAAAGACTATATTGGAGAGCTCATGATATGCAACAATTTATTTATTCCATAATTCTCCTCCCAATTACATTTATCCTTATTACATTTATACATATGGATTACATTTCAAAGAAGGAAAATGGTTACAACAAAATGAGATCATATCCCAAATGCATGGATCTACAACCAACACAAACTTGATTAAGGAAATGGAGGTTAACTAATGGTTTTTGGATATGTTTTAATAACATGGAAGCACAAAAACATGATCTTTGACAAAACCATATTCCAAAATTCATCCACAAGAGGCATAACTATAGGAATATGAGCACTACAAGATTTCTTGGAAAATCCATCTTGAAGATCCACCAATATCTACCAAACCATTTTGTTTTTTTGAAATATGTTTGTGATGTATTCAATTTGAGGAATTCTACACCAAACCCGTGTCTTTGATTTTTCCAATCCTCCTTCATCTATCTAGAAATTTCGTGGAAAATTTGCTTCTAGAAACAAGTCACTATAGGTATTGCGGTAGTACAATAGGAACAAGAAGATGCATGATATTCCAGTAGTCACATAGATTGAATTTACGGTGATAAAATTGTTGAACTTTTACAAGTAAATTAGGAAACCACAAAGTCTATTATAAATATACATCAAACATTGGGAAGAAACGATAAATTAATGATTAATTGTCTTATGAAGCTTGGATGCAATGAAGGCTTAAAAAATGGACAAATACGGAAATACAAGTGACAAATAGGTGAAGATGAAAGATAATTCAAGCGTAAAGTGGACTAAATGGTCATTGAAAACATGTCAATTATGAGACTCAACAATGCATACAAAGAGGAATACATAGAGGATGAGGACATTAAAGAGGAATTTCAGTATTCACAGGGCCAAATTTATGTAGAAGAAAATGATGATAAGGTTGATTATCATATCCATAGTGGATCTATATACAAGATGGACAAGCTTTGTGATCCTAAGGGTGAAATATTTCATATTATTAGAGAGGATCACACCTTCAAGGTTTTAGGACATTTTTGTGTGAGAAAGATAGTTTCCAACTTACAAAGGTATGTGTATTGGCCTAGAATGTAAGAATATGTATCTCTATATATTAGAGGATGCATACTTTGTTATTCCATTCACAAACCTATTAATATAAATAAATGTTTATACCATCCCTTACATGTACCTTCTCGACCTTGGGAAATTGTTTCCATGAATTTTGTGGGTGGTTTTCCAATGCCTAAGAAGGAACATGACTATATTTTGTGGTATTTGATAGGTTCAACAAGGTGTTCATTCTTATTCATGGTAAAACATCATAAAAGGAAAAGAATAAACAAACATGTTCTTTGAATAGGTTTGGGTGTATCTTTGGATACCAAGGAGGATCATCTCAGATGAGGATACACTATTTCTCAATTCCTTTTGGAATACACTAAGATGAAGAGATATAAAACATTCCATACATAGAAAAATGGGAAAAACTAAGTAGTCAACAAGACTTTGGTACAAATTTTTAGGGGATACAATCAGAAGAATATGATACTTGGTATAAAAACAAGGTTTGCATTCAACACTCTTACAACAGAGAAGTCCATAATTATACGAGTAAATCCCCTTTTGAAACTTGCTTTGGGTATTTTCCACCTTCTCCCTTGGATGTTGTTTATGGAAAAAAAGGAGGAGTAAGGGAAGAAATCACAGGAGAAGTGTTGAAAGTGGAAAAATTTAAAAAAATATTACGTAGATCCACATTCAAGTATAGGAGATGCTAAATAAGTCACAAGAAAACTACAAGCCCTAACATGATCAACATAAAACAGAGAAATCATTTAATGTGGGAGACAAAGTTTGGTTATAGTTGAATAAGGAAAGATTACACGGTCTTGGTAAGAAAATCAAGGCTCTACAATATGGTTCTTTTGATTTATTGGAGAAGGTTGGTGATAATTCCTACAGACTTAGTATACACCCATACATGTTCATTTACTTAGTAGTGAAAGTGGAGAACCTAAAATTCGATGAGCCTTCCATGTTAGATAATGAATCCAAAAAGCATGTCCTACCGACCATAGAGGACTTAGCACCAAAAGATCAAGAAAAGGTAGCAGAAAACATAAGTTTGTAGGAGAATCCTAGAACTACTAGATATGGGCATCATGATATTTGGGAGAGTTGGTTGAAATGACAACTTCTACGAAAGTAAAAATGGTACTTTAGGTAGAAGGTGGAGGAAACATTTCATCGCCTCATACAATAAAATGTTTTGGGGACCAAGATCCTTCCAAAATGGTGATTTATGATCTAGATTGGATGATTATATAAATTTTCATATATCTTGGTACTTTCTGGGTGAAAAATCAGAGGAATTGGCTTGCAGGGCCCATTTTAATGGCAAGTACCAATTTCAAGATTTGAGGTTTCAAACCTTCCAAAACCATTTACAACATCAAATGGAAATTTTTGGGTTAAAAATTTCCAAGGATAGCTCCCTTCCCTGGACTTTATTCTACATGTCAAGACCTTTCTTACAGTATTAAAATCACCTCAATCAAAGCTCGTAAGTGAATGTTATGTCTCCCGTAAGTTCACCTACCTTATTGAACACCATGGTACAAGTGGATTCAATGTCATACCCTATTACCGACACATGCAGTGCTAGCCAAATGTGGTATTTCCAAAATATTTTGTAAGTTCCAAACCCTTATCACTAATTGAAGGTTGAGGATGCAAAAACCCTAACCCTATATGGATATTGTTCTATGCTAAACACTAGGTTGCTAGGAAAACAAGGGGTTTCATTGTTTTGTATTGTACTTGTTCTATAGTTGAGAAGAGTGTTTGAGGAGTGGGATTTGAGCACACGAAAAAGGTAGGAAGAATATTATGTAGTAGCCATTTAGGACATAGATTCATATACAACTCCATAGTGAGTTCTCCTTTCATTATATTTGCATTTTCATAACTTAATAAAAGAGAGAATATCATAAGCCTCACCTTCTAGCTAGGTTTTCTCTAGTTACATGATTCCCAGGATATATCTTGTGCTCATTTGTGTGGATGATGTGTATATTTTCCAATTCATTAATTTTATATTAAGTTATTTTCATAAATCTGAGCAATCATCTAGTAATAATTAATCTAGGATTGAAGGAAATAAATTACATAAGATAGGATTTTAAAATATTATAAGATCTATTGTGATGAACTCTTCCTATGGAATATCCACATCAGTTTATAGATTATTACCAAATTAATACTTTTTCTATAATTGTTTTCATATAAATGCTAATTGATTTTTTTTAATTATTCTTTTCATCTTTCAGGAAGATTGATAAAATTCTAAAAAATGAAAGACATGATATTTGAAACATGTTAGTAGGGATGCCAATTTTTTTTTATAATGAGGTGGTTAAAGAAATGAGAATAATTTCATCATAGGAGGAGGCATCCCAATAATAATGTGCATCAAAACATATATGCAATATTTGTTTTTTTAAATGTACAAAAAGTTTCATTATCTCATGAAATACTATTTCTTTTCATGTTGGATAAAAGAAAAAGAAAAAAGGACTCATTTAAGAAATAAGATGGGGTGACATGGAAAATCACAATGTTTATGAGTACTTGTATTTTTCTTACTTAAGATTTCATATTTGTTGTAATGTTTATATTTTGATTAATTTACAATTATCCATGATTGTTTTCTAGCAAGCACTAACATACAAACAAGAGTCATATAAAAACTTGATTGACACTAAATTAAGTATGGTTTGTGAGTATGTATTGTACTATCAAGGGTTAATTGAATAATTATTCAGTACCTATATATTTTTTACTTCCCTTGTTTTATAATTAACGAAATAATAAGAAATATTTAATTATTTTTATGCTTTGTCATTATGTATAAATCTCACTGGAAACAAAGTATAGAGTGGAGCCAATAGAATATCTATTGAGATAGGACATGAAGAAATGATTCAAAATAATGTGTATTGTTTATGAAAAAATAATTATTTTTGTATGTTTTTTATTTATGTAATCATATGTATTATACCATAAATGTAGATATATGCATTACACTTAATTTTGTATGTTTGTATATGGAAAATGAAGAGATAGGATGTCAAAATCAACCCAATCAACAAAATATTTCAAATAATGCAAGTGCAATGTCTCTTGGAAGTGATGAAAAAATGATGCATGAAGGAAACTCGAGTGAAAACAACAATTTGTGCAATGGATGACACTGCAAGTTGTATATTTTGGAATGTTTTTTCTATTAAAACTAGGGATTTTGCTTAATGTGGACATATTGTTCCAATTGGACGATGACTTGTCACCAAACATCATAATAATTACATATTGGAATTTTGATTATCATGGTTCTTTATGTTATCTTATTTTGTATGACAAACAATCTTTTAATCGTATATAATAAAATGGGTTTGTTATTCTATTGCATTGTCCAATGTCATAAAATGTGACATTGTTGATAAATCATATGAATGATTTACATTATTACAATCAATAAAGGTGAAATCAATTGGTATATTTCTTTAAATGATACAACACAATATTGTGACGATTATATCCAAACATAATAAGTAAAACATAAAAATTAATAGTATTATAGGAAATTTTGATTTTTTTATGATTAGCTGATTTTTTGCACAAACAGAAAGAGAAAAAAGATGTTGCATTTGGATACTTGCAACATGAAAAAAATCAACAGTGAAACATATCAATGCATTATATTGATTTGAACACAATTTTACAGTTCATGCATGTTTATGCATTGGTATGTTTAAATAAGTATTGTTCACCGGAATGAGTAATAGTAATGAAAGCACTAGTGCTCCTAACAACAAAAACAACATTGTTCCCTTAATTGACACCATTACCATCGTCACTACTATTATTATAAGTGTTACAATACAATATGTTGTGCAAGACATCGGTGGTTTTTCATAGATAATATGCATCAATGCCTTCAATAAATCAAATATGTAGTGGGGATTAGAAAATATATAATATGCCACAAATGTGTATTATATATTCTTGAAGCCTTGGTGACATCAAATATCGGTGCACCAATGGGTATTATTGATATAAGTGCACCAATAATTTCAATATCTAAAATACGCACTAGGGATTCAAAAATGTATAATACCCACTAATGCATTTGGATACTTTCAATATATAAAAATTCAACACTGAAACATATCAGTGCACTAAACAATTTTACATTGCATACATGTTTATGAATTGGTATGTTTAAATGAGTATTGTGCACTAGCATGCATGAATAATACTTGTGAAAGAACTAGCACTCTTAACAACAACAACATTGTTCCCTTCAATGACACTAGTACCATTGTCATTACTATTATTATAATTGTTACAAGACATTATGGTGTCAAATCTAATATGTAGATTTGTGATTTTACATAGATAACAAGCATCAATTCCTTCAATAAATAAAATATGTAGTGGAAATTAGAAAATATATAATATGTAGATATGTGTATTATATATTCTTGAAGCCTTGATGAGATCAAATATTGGTGCACCAGTGCATATATTGATATAAGTGCACCAATGATTTCAATATCTAAAATATGCATTGGGCCTTCAAAAACATATAATATCCACCAATTTGTATTACATATCTTTGAATCCCCTACATGTATCAAATATTGGTGCACTTATGGGTATTATTGATATAAATGTATTAGCAAAAGAAATTCTATTAGAACCTACAATCACCCATAATTATTAGTTATAGTGATCATTTGATAAAACATGTGCTACCAATCGAAGAGATTTTAGTAGAGGTTTTTTTCGATAATTTTATCTAATGTTATAACACTAAAAACCATCCTTCACTAGGTGGGTTTTTTCCTTGTAGTGGGCCAACTCTACATATTAATAATACTCTCATTTGCAATAATAATTTCCAATTTCAACAAACCATAACCAACCAAATATTTAATCAACTCATCATAATCATTATCATTTTGTTTCTCTTCTTGCAACATAGTCAAATGACATCCACCTATAAAAAAAAACAACACAATAGACAATGTAGAGCCAACTCTATTTGTCAATGAACTTCAACCATATCCAATATATTCTCTAACTTGTCTGAACATGAGAATAATAGGAATACGAATACCATATCTACTATTTCTAAGTCCACCTCATGTATAACCCATCTTACTTAATAGCCAAGAACTAACACCTGTAGTATATTTCCTAAATGTAAGAGAAATCATAGCAATAACGAGTAATGAATGAGGATAGACAATTCTATTAACATCATTGTTATTACAATTAACAAGGATACAAACAATATCATCAAATGCATCATCATGAACATCAATCTTCTCAAGATTAGGATTCTTCATGATAATCTGTAGTCAACTAACTTATAGCTCAAGACATTTTTTTGTAATCCTACAATCCTTAAATAGTCCCATCATTCTTATCTATTTACAATATACAAATATCACATTCTTTCTTCAAATATTGGTATACATTGAACAACCAGACATTATCTACCTAGAGTGGAGCAAATTCCACATAAAGCTTTTCAATAGAGAATTGTAAGAAAATACCCTTAGTATCCTAGTGGGAATTTGTTTTCTTCAACTCATTAATAATCTCTTTAGGTCCAATAATATTAGCATGAAACCAATTTTTAACTTCCTCATCCAAATCATTAAGTAGATTTGTCTTATCAGCAAATTCTCCCATGAGGTTCTAAAATACATGTTCCAAATTCTTTTTGATGATAATAGCCTTCATTAATCCTTCAACATTATTCTTCAAAGTAGAAGAAATGGTGCTCTATAGTTCATTTTTTACAAGACTTTATTTGTACTATTACAACCTCCATATGGTATGATCCTTCCCATTGATCTCATGATAAATTCCATAAAATAATTTATTCAATAAATAGGAATGGTTTATTCCTAAGTGCTAAGTTTCAACCTTCTCTCTTTCCATGCATGGAGACTTTAAACAACACCTGTATTTCTAATAAATGGTAGAAGAAACTTCAAATTTGTAGAGATTGTATTCCTGAATAAGTCAACTATTTTTTATTTGTTAATAAGTTAGCTATCTTCTATTTGTTAATCTATTTTCAGTTAAGTAAAAAATATCATCCAATGCTTCCTTTCTGAAAACCAATAAGTTAATCAAAGATATTGATCCTTAGTATTTAATTTAAATAAAAACAAGAAATGAACACAACAATAATAATAGACCGTCTATAATTCTCAACTACAATACATATCATTCATCACAATAATGCAATTCATGTCTATGATTCTAAAACAATGAGATGCCTTCATGAAATTCCTTAATAGTTGCACAATGGAAATATTAAGACATGATTTGAATGTTAAAGAAAATTATGTGATTGATATTTTAGACCAAAATAATAATTCAACAAAGAGATGAAAAACAATTCTAGATTATTTTTCCAAACTTCACCAATCAGTGCTCAATATATATGGCAATAGTAAAAACTAACTATGCTATAGGAAAAATGTGAAAAACTATCTCAAGACAACATGAAATCAAACCAAACCTTTTGAAGAGTCTATCCAACACCAATCAATTCCATTACTCATTAATTCCATTGTTTCTCACAAAAAATCTCACTCAATTGAAAGTTCCTCTACACATATCATTTTTTTAATGTTATTGGTGCTCTAGATTTCATCAAAACTCATCTACGCATTAATCTATTCTTGGTTTGATTACAATAATTCATTGGAAAAGGATTCTCGAGTCAACTTTTAATTGATCAATAAAATACCTCCTTGATCTAGAAATGGATTAAAAAACCTAGTATGCTAGTGATATCCCTTACTTGAATGGTCAATCAACTTCTTTTTAGATCTTCACTGGTCAATTCAAATCATGCACATAATTGTCAATTTGATAGGTAGACACATATATGAATAAAAACACTAGAAAATGAATGGGGCGTAGCTCTCCCTTATCATTATTAAATATATTATATACAATAGAGATTTTACTAACAACCCTAGAGGTTTGATATGGTAAAAAACTAACAACTTTCAATAAATAGAAAAAGACCAAATCAACTAGTCACCCAACTAACTAATCTATGCATACTCGATCAACAAAATTATTCTATAAATAGTGGGAGTAATTGCCATACTCCAGCACTCCCCCTTAACTATGATTTCTAACAACATTAACCATTACATTTGATAATGCCTCTATAGGCTTACATAATCATTATTTCCTACTCATCTAAGTCTCATCTAGTCTTTTTTTTTGTAAATTAGAAGCTTATATTACCTTCAAGAAATAGAGTATGAAGTACATATCATCTGAACTGGTGCTTAGACTGCCAAAAATGTAAACCAATGCCAACACCATCTCTCGTTTAGCATTAAATGTATGCCCTATGGGGTCAAAAGTAAAATCTCTAAAGTTTCTAGATTAGATACATAGAAAACTTAGATTTGAAACATGTCAAAAAAATACTGAAACTGAAGTTAAGAGATAAAAAAAAATCATGGCAGAATAGTTAAGTTAAACATTGAACTGACCACTACCACCATCACATTGAGGAGGAACATGCCCAACTAGAGCGCACGTACATAAAAAAATGAAAAAATAGACATTGTTGGCATTATTGTTGGCCATATAACGAGTCGAGGCGGTCTGCAAGACAACGGTCCATTATCTCCAGGTGGAAATGTTATTCTGTAATATCCCTACGAAGTTTGAAGATTAACTGGAGCTGGTCATCAGAGAACCAAGGCAAATAATTATTTTCATACGTTCTACTGGAATTGATCACTAGAACCTATGCATTTCTTCCCATAGAATTGCTACGAGCCAAAGTATTAGGAACATCCATTGGACAATGTCTTGCTAGAGGCCTGGCTAGGTCGACCATAATTTCTTGAATTTGTTCAGGTGGAATTTCCTCTTCCACAATGCCATATCCCCAAACCTTTTCATATTTTTGGCTAGCTAAAAGGGAAGAGGTTGGCAGAGAAGAATCAAAGAGAGTAGATGAGGGTAAAGGGAAAGAGTTATGTCCTAAAAAGTTGTGGTAGGATCCCAAGACCTTGCAATGTTTACCTCGTTCATAAGGCATTGTGAAGAGAGGGAGAGGATGGGACTAGAGGGGGAGTCAAAAAAGAATAAATACATGTGAAAGACAGATTGAACAGGGGATTATTTTACCATCTGGAGAAAAAATGAGAGTGATATACATCCAGGGAAGTATAAAATGGGCTAAGGTGAGGTTTGGATCCCATGAAAGAGCCATTACAACACCATAAATGGCATTCACAACATCTATACCATAGATTACAACACTAACCATCGATGAGACCTGTAACTTAATTTTTCATATGAGAAGTACACTACATAGGCAAGGCTTGTGTAAATGATCCATATTGGAAGTGGGGTCAAGCATTGGAGGTGACTGTTACACATAAAATTTGCACACCTAGGTACCTCTCCCTAAGTGTCGCAAGTGTCATAACATTGTTATATTAACCTTGCTAAGTGTCACATACACCTCGAAACCATGAAATAACATATGTCACAATCCATAGTCATTGTAGAGGAGAAATATATTATATCAAGGTCCAAATACTATGTGCACATGAATTATTATTAATATTCATGAAAAGGAAATTAATTTAGTGTGAGAATCCACCTCACATTTGGTCTCCTACTTTTTAGGGGAGGTTGAGGATCTCATGGATGGTTGAAATATTTCCTCCTTAAAATCCTTGAGAGATATTTCCTCCCTAAAGTCCTTAAGATATATTTTCTCCCTAAATATCTTAGAGATCCCATTTTAGTGGATCTAATGAGTGATCCTCTCCATGGTGATTAAGCCTCCAAATCCTATATAATGAGGGTTTTCCATGGAGAAAGAGGAATGGAGGAGATTTGAGGTATCAAACTTATGATATTGGGATAAATCTTTTGGTTATGATCTTGGGATCATTGTGCAAGGGATCAATGAGGAGGACTTGGGGAGGCGACTGCAACTTCATCTACAGTTTGTAAGTATCTCTTTAAAGTTCTCATTAATATTACTTGGCCTATTCCCTTCAAGATTGTATAGTGTTGCATATGATTGTCAATATTGATAAATGAATTCGATTAGTCTAATATTGTAGAGTAGAGTAGAGGTTCTTTTCCTTTTGATGTCCATTGCATTGCAGATATCGAGTGGTGCTGAAGAGTTTAGAGATCAAGCTCAAATTGGAGCAGCGAGGATGAACTACGGAATAAGGTGCATCACATTTTCTTCCTTCTCTTTCTATTTATGATTTGGTAATTGAATTCATAGGGATGTTGGTGTCCATTTGTATGTTTTCTGTCTTGGTATAGGAGTCTAGAATCCAAGAGGATATTCACCTATCCACAGGGGGATTTTACTATAACAGAAGTTGGCAACTCCACTTGTTTTCTTTCAATTCTCATTGTGTTCCTACTTGTTTTCTTTCAATTCTCATTGTTTTGAGTGCATGATTTGTTTGAATCTCTTTTCACTTCATGTATTTTTCATCTGCATCTCACTCTTTCTTTTGATTGAAAGTAAAGGAGTGTTAAAGGATTTTCATTTGTTGTAATTATGTATTAGAATCAAATAAAGAAAGATAGTTGCATTTTTTTTGTTGGGTAGTGTAGATATCTAGGTTGAATTTATCAAATTGCATTTGGGAATTGGGTGTTTTGGTTGAAGAAAATTGAACCTCTTCTCCATCCCTTATGTAGGATTCATTGAAGAAAAATACTTTCATCCCATTTTCTACATTTTTTTGGAATCGAGTCTACAACATCATCAGTTTCACTTTCACACCCTTGAGTAAAAAACAACCCTAAAATGAAGCGCTTATAAAATTTATCAGACACTTTTATATTTCCTGGTAGCGAACCTACATTAGAAAGTGTAGGGCTTTGGAATAGGTTGTGAGGATAACTTTCCAAAGGCATCAGAAAAACATAGAATCTTGTGCTAGGGATATGTAAATCCAATTCTTCGTATAAGCATAGCTGGGATGCCCCTCGAGGAATTATTTTAGGGGCTAAATTTCACTCATGGGCTAATTTTCCATGTTTTTTCAAAAAATGAGATTCCCTATTTTAAAAATGATTCACCCAAATTCTATAGGATAAAATTATTTTACCTTAAAAATCGCCAAAATTTTATAAAAACTATATAAAATACTTAGAAATTTGAATATTTTTACAAAAATATCGCCAAACATTTATAGTTGGCATATGAAGGATTAGTAATATTCGCCAAGGTTTCTACATTTTAAAATAAATTTCCATCCTTAAAATCATCCCTGTCCCCCTCTCACACAGGGGTTATGCATGAGGTCATGTTCAGGAGAGCAACAGAGATTATCCCTATGAGGTTTATCTGTTCGTAGTATTCAGATTGTATTTTGGGGGTTTTTCTTGAGGTCAAACTGTCTTCATTTGGACTCAGGGATTTGTGAATTCCGAATTTGTTCAGGGTCCTCTGGAGTTCTACTAGTCCACTTGTCCTTGGTTATCTTAAAGGATTTTGGACTTGTTATCCTGCCCATACATTTGGACTAGACTAAAAAATGTACCGACCCATAGGATGACTACGATTTGGTGTCCTTAGTAGTCATAATATTTAGGGTCCTCACACAAGGTGACAATGAAGGGAATTCTTCGTTGTACCAGGAATGAACATTGGTAAAACTCACTCGGTATCCTTTGAGGGTAAATGCATGATTATTATGTGGAATATTACACCAGGGTGTAAGTCCTTTAATAAGGTCTCCAACGTAACTTTTCCACCCGATCATATCCTATATGCTTCTCAATTTGGTCATGCAATGTTGGATTTGATCACCAACTAGTACGATCATTGAGAGAAGGTTTTGTTTTCTTGTTGGTTCTTCTAGATTTTTAGCGTGCGATGTTTGTTTACTTAATCATTTTTCAATATTGAGACTATAGACAATAAAGGTATTCGTAGATCATGTAGGATGCAAGGGTTTCCTCCAGAAGGCCACAAACCCTTACCTCCTAATTCACCTAAAGACATTTACCGTGAAGAGGTAGAAACTTGCTCAGATAGTGGGAGCACTGCTAGTCCTTTGTTAGAAAATCCTGAAAGCACCTTGGTTATGGTTGAGGATCCCATTTCTCATATGATCCCTATGTCAGAAGGTCCTATCGAGCCACTCCTTGCTCGATTGGACTCGTTCGGTAACGTAATAGAAGAGGAATTTCCTCGTTTGTCATTGAGTGAATACACTGAAACATAGATGGAAGACACACAATATGATTATGATGAGTACACGACTCTTGTCTGGTCTGCTGGCATGGTAAATACACAACATACACATGTTTTTTCCATATGGAGGAATCCATCGGGACGTGATATTTATGAATATTTCAACTTTAGTCGACTACCTCTTTACCCTCTTGACCCTCTTTCCTTTGTTGTTGCCGAGACAAGATTGTTCGGTCGAACTCTTGACCATCCCATCAAACAAGTAGTCAATCTTGTTGCTACATCAACACAAATCCAACATAATGTTGGAGTCGTAACACCTAATCATACAGAAGGTACTTTGGTCATTACTCCCACCACTACACCTTTTCACACTACAGCTCCTTATGTTGCAAGAAATCCTATTGGAACACCTATACATCAAAGAATGAAGAACCCTTCCATACACACACAATCAACTGCAAGAAAAATCCTGACTAGGGGGAAACCATCATCTAGCGAGCCTTTCCCCCCTGGGGGAAAACCATGCTTGCACATATCCGTTGGGGGACAACCCCCTTTTATTGGTCAAACCCCGGTTGTCACTCAACCTATGGCAGTGGGGCAACCCCCTTTTGCTGGAAACCCTTCACAATCTTGGGGAGCACCCCAAGGAGGTACATTTCATCAACCTTACCAAGGATGGAAATCATACCATAACCCACAAGGAGGAATACCAAATCCTTTTCCTTCTGGATTATATTTTTGACAACCTTATCCAGTTGTCCCAAATCCCACCTGGGGTCCTCAAGGACAACAATATTATCCTCCCCAAGGGTTAACTGTTTACCTTCCACAAGGACAAACTGTGTACCCTCCTCAAGGGAAAAATGTTTATCCCCCACAACCTAATCAACCGACTTATCCTCTTCATAACCAACCAATATTCCCTCCATTCATGAAAGTTCCTAAACAACAATCGAATCTCGCTTATACCATCCAACAATAGCCATATATGCGAGCGCCTACTGGATACAATTATCCACCTCAACCAGTTTATGGCCCCACTGGTGTCCCCATGCCGCATCAGTATCACCCTCAAGTAAACCGACAACTACCATTGCTCGCCACATTGGATCTACCAGACTTATCTTGGTTGACAAATGATCCCATACTACATTTTCCTTTTTGGTCAGTAATCCTCGCTAAATTAACTTATGACATCCCTAAATTTAACAATAAACCTGGCGAAGACCCGAAAAACCATGTTATGACATTTCATCTATGGTGTTCATATCACTCATTGATGGATGATTCTATACGACTGCTTATTTTCCAGCACACACCCATAGGCTCAACAACAAAATGGTACATTGAACTTCAACGTGGTACCTTTCAATATTTCAACTCTCTATCTATGGATTTTCTTACACATTTTCAATAATCCATCTACTACAAGACTGGTATAGAACTCTTAACCTCACTTCATCAAATGAACTCCGTACATATATATGATCACATTCATGAATGGATATGACGACGAAGGTTTATTAAAGCGACCATTCTTGACTAGTTATTGGTCGAATGGTTTACTAAATCTCTTTTACCCCCAATCGCTCGTGGCATTTCCATGGATGGTGTTGTCACTAATGAAGAAGCCATTGTGCATGCTTTGTACTTGGATCTGGTTTATTCCCAATATGGTATGTTGTATGATTTGATACACAATGCTCTGGAATTACCCAACACCCTTTATCGACCAAATCATCGATAATTGTGCTTGAAGCGTTATATTTTCCTTCATGGATGGATTCTCAGTATATAACCAGATCGATATTATGCTAGTTGATCAGCATAAGACATCCTTCATATTCCCTCGGGGGAAATTTGCTTAGTGGAAGCTACCCTTTGGCCTTAAAAATGTTGGTGCTACTTTCCAGCGAGCCATGTTGTATGCTTTTTTGTGATATCAAACATATTGTGGAACCTTACCTTGATGATTTAACTGCTCATTCATCTACTCGAAAAGACCATATTGGTCATTTACAGACCATTTTTCTTCGATGTTGGTTCTACCGTATCCATTTGAACCCTCACAAATGAATCTTAACTATCGAATTAGGTCGACTCCTTGGATTCGTCATCTCCAAAGATGGGATTAGGGTGGATCCCTTGAAAGTCAAATCTATTCTCGCTTTACCCCCTCCCAACAATCTAACCCAACCACAATGTTTTCAAGGGAAATGAAACTTTCTTCGTCGTTTTATATGTAATTACACCGAAATCACTAAAGGATTTATGATATTGTTTCAAAAAGACACTCATTTCATCTGGGATGACACTGCTCAATGCTCTTTTGATGCTCTTAAGCACACATTAACCCATACACCTCTCTTGCATCCTTCAAATTATGCTCAAGACTATATCCTTTATTTGGATACCTCTACTTCCATTATTTCCATGGTGCTAGTTCAGGAGTATCCTAATGGTGATGAACATGTGATCTATTATTTAAGAAAGAGTATATCTCATCCCGAGCTCTAATATTCACACGTTGAGAACTTGGCTCTAGCAGTCATCATTTTTGTCCATATATTTTTCCATTTGATCTGAAAATAGAAGGCTGACTTGTTATTCTATGTAAGCACCCTCTACTTCAATAAAAAAATAAACCTTAACAGGACCTTGCTTCATGTGTTAAACTATGCAAGATGGTTTATGTGTTTAAGTTCTTGCTTCTTCTTTGCAATGTGCATGTGTGAGGAATGTTCTTTTAAAAGGTTAATCATGTGTTATAAATCAATACACAGCTATATAAAATGCAGCAAATAACACATCAAAATCACAACAATACCAAGATGATAAAGGAGTTCACCCCTCTCTGGGCTACATCTCCTTGAGCCTCCTTCAATGGACTTGGCTCTTTGGGATTAATTTTTAAAATGATCTTTACAAGATGTTTCTCAACTCCAATGGATTTACAGACTGTACCATTGGATTCAAAATACATAAAAACCCCAAATTTGACTATTAGAACTCTGTAAATGGATCTTGTCTCATCCAACAATGACCTTTTCTACATGTGACCTCCAAGCTTCCCTGAGCTTCAATGGAGAAAAAATACCTGTAGAAGTGATACAATGGATCTGAAACCTATCCCAATGTGTTCAGAGCACAATAATTAGTCAAGAATGACTATTCAGTCACAGAAAATACATATGTGCTCATCTGAGCAATGCCTTAAACAATGAGGGTTTCAAGCTTCCTGGAGCTTCCTCAAACTTCAATGGTTAAAAAACTGCACTATAAGTCTCCAAATTCCTGTGAAAGCTGTGCCAATGGACTCAAAACATCCAAAAACCCCTAGCTGGGCTTTTACAGCACATGATTTGGTCAAAAACTCCAAAAGTTATGCCTTCTGCCATTTTTCTCCTTCAAGCTTGTTGTCTCCTGTTCGCCATTTCGCACCTGTGTGAAAAAAATGAACCTAGCTCTGAGCGTTTTTCCGTCCTAAACCCAGCACACTCGCGCATCCCGCAAAATGCACCAATTTTTCGAACGGTTAACGGAAACAAAGCCCCCCAAGTCAGAGGTGTTGGGCGCATGGGGCCATGTGGCCAAGTTCCTCGCGCATAAAAAGGGCTAAGTTGCTAGGTTTAACATGCAAGTGACAAGTGGCGGGTGTGTAGTTGCAAATCTGTTTAAACCAACTTTAAAATTCCCGCATAAATGTATAACCCATTGGTTAAAACCCACGGAAATACACAACCGCACGCGCAATATTTAATATGGCCACATGTATACAATATAATACATAAACCTTGGGTCCCGCGTGCATAATGGTTATAACATATGTATATAGTGGAACCATATTACATGTTTTAAACATAAACTTTATTTAAACCCGCACTGCCCATATATGTGGTCGTATGTTTGTTAATGAAACCACGGGGCATACATTTGAAATTCATTACCCCGTGCGCATGCCGATACGGGGGGGTATGGTCATGTGTACACATAATGTGACCGGGGGCTGGGGCTTAGCCCCAGCCCTAACCCCCGCCGTATAATACACAATTGCAAATTAAATATATTCAATCCCGTGTACCTAATAAGAACCAAAGGGCAGCAATATGGTTAGCGTAACATTGTGAAGGCGTTGCAAAGTGGGAGGTCCGGGGTTCGAACCCCGCGGCCTCCAAAAAGTTTTAATAAACGAACCAAATAGTCAAACCCAGGGTGCCACATGGTAGCCCTTCATTGGACCACGTGGCACCCATCCATTCGCCCAAAAGATTCCACGTGTCCGAATTTGATTCGTCCAACTGTCAACCAGTAAACGATTGCCACATCACCTGCCACATGTGCCACATCAGCATGTACGGATGCCTACGTCAGTTGTACGGCCTCTACCATGTCATCTGTACGGCCTGCCCAGTCAGCATCCTTTTTTTTTTCCTATTTGGCGATTCGAACATATCGCGATAACTTCTCCATACGGACTCCGTTTGTGAAAGTAAATATACCGCCAGAATCAGGAGAACGAGACGGACGCAATGGCACCATTTTCGTCGCATTTCGAGCACTATGAAAATTGAGCAAATTTTAGACCCCTGGTCCAGATTCTGATCACCATTACATCCTGTTATGCACTACCACGGTCATTGAGGACTTGAACCCCATGTACCATATCCTTACATGTCAGGTCCTTGGGGGAAAATATTCCAAATGGATTGTTATTCTTCAAGAATTTGATATGGAGTTTGCCAAATCAAAATATAAAAAGTTGTTGGTTTTTGCGGAACTCATCTGCGATATTCCATATGCTAATGAAGATACTAAGCCCAATGATTCTCTTCTCGACGAATCGTTCCTCATTATCACTTCACACCCTTGGTATGGAGATATTCTTCTCTATCTTCAAACATAGCGTTGCCAACCTGACATTTCCCATGATGAATGTCATCGTATTCGCCACCAATCTAAACTCTACCTTATCATCGATGACACTTTGTATCACCGTGGTATTGATACTTTCCTATGACATTGTTTAACTCACGATGATGCTGAATGCATTTTGAATGAATTTCATCTTGGAGCTTGTGGTGGTAATCTTTCTGGGATGGCTACAACCCAAAAAATCTTATGTGACGGTTATTTTTGGCCCTCCATATTCAAATATTGTATTGAGTTTGTAAAATGATGTGCACCCCATCAAGTGTTTAAGAAAAATCACGTACCCACCCTGCTTTGCTACATCCCATTATCGTTGTTGTCCCCTTCGCCAAATGGTGAAATTGATTTTATGCAATGTGAGTCTACCTCAGTCGGGGGAACGGTTATATCATTGTTGTCATTGATTATTTCACTAAATGGGTTGAGGCTATGCCCACATTTCTTAACAATAGTCGTACTGCAACACTCTTTGTTTTTAACCACATCATCACTCGCTTTGGTGTCCCGTAAGCCATTGTCACTCATCATGGCTCACATTTTAAAAACTAGATGATGAGTGAATTGCATGTCAAGTTAGTTTTTTTCCATGAAAAATCAACCCCCAACTATTCTAAATAAAATGGACAAGTTGAAGCTATCAACAAAGTCCTAAAGACCATGCTTCAATGCATGGTGGGGACAAACAAAACCTCTTAGCACTTGCAACTTTTCTCTACACTCTGGGCCTACGACACTTTAGTGAAAACTACAATTGGATTCAATCCATTCCAGTTTGTATATGGTGTAGAAGAAGTGTTACCGATTGAATGTGATATCCCTTGGTTGAAAGTCACTGTAGAAATCCTGCCTCACACCTTTGTTCAAGAGGAACAATTCATGTATTTAACTAAGGTTGACAAAACATGTCGCGATGTTGCTCTCGTTAATGAGATGTATCAAAAACGAATGAAGAGTCAATATGAAAAATTTGTTCAACCTCATACATTTGTAGAAGGAGACCTAATCCTCATTTATGACCAAACTCATGATAAGTTGGGGACAGGAAAGTTAGAACCTCTATGGCATGGACCTTATATCATAGAACATGTTTTACATAGAGGTGCCTATGCGATAGTTGACTACGATGGAATATCTATCGGTGAGCCCCGAAATGGGCTTAACCTCAAGAAGTACTATGCATAGAACATTTAGCATGTGTGCGTTGTACACTATTGTACTATATACTTTTGATTTGGTGTGTCTTTTCTCTTGCGTGTACGAGTTTTGTCTTAGTTTCTTATAATTTGTCTTGTGTTTGCATGCACATATGATATCTCCTTTTCCCATATTTTTCGAGTTTGTGGATGGAAATAGTCAACACACCCAGAACATTTCTTCTGCAACTTGGTTCATTTACCACTCCGATGAGTTAGTGATTTCAGGAGAAATCTGCCTAGGATCGACAACCAATAACGTGGCAGAATATCACGTTGTTATCAGACTCTTAACTAAATCCTCCTCTCTAGGTATATCTCGTCTGATTATCAACCTATATTCTCAACTTGTGGTTTGTCAGTTTAATCTATATTATGTGTTTCACAACCTTGTCTTACTATGTCTCCACTTAAGAGTTCGTCATCTTGAAAGATGAATTTATACAATACAAAGATATACTGAGAGAAAAAAAAAACGTTGGATTCATTAGCTAATTACATTTTGGATCGATATCTTGTGCATAGATAAAAAAAATTGTAATAATACATCAATCACATGTATAGTAAAACATCACACAATATAAATTGTAACATCAAATAGGCACCACAAAAATCGTATATATATATATATATATATATATATATATATAAATGCGTGATAGAAAAATTTTGTTTACATAAAAGTACATAATAGGGAAAAATATGGGTCCTTATGCCCATAATAGCATCATGAAAAGACTACAAAATATATTGAGGATCGTAGTCCTCCTATAACATGTTGTGCTATAAGAAGCACACTACTGCACGAGCCACTCGTTGGAGAAAGTGGCTCAAACTCTCAGGAACTCCTACTATATGTCTCTGCAAATGGAGAGGCATGTCTCACCTCCTGAGAGGTGGGATGCATATGGTCAATCCTTGAAGGTTCCTCTCAACCTATCGAATTCCTCCCACTACAACCTCATCCTCCAATTCTATCTGCACGTCGTCATGACACCCTAGTGTCAGCATCTCTGTCGGACGTGATGCACCTATGTTTGCATGATGAAACAAAAACATATTTTAGAACCCTCTTTGTACACATAAAAAAAATATAAAATATAAAATAAAAAATACTTGACAATATTTAGTTTCATACCTGACACATCCCACTGAATTCCCTCGAGGAGAACCAAGTCTACACTACCCAAAAAATCCACTCCATCATATGGAATATCCTTGATAACAACCAGTTGTCTCCTCCACCAAGCAAAGAAATCAGCTATAAACCTAAATGTTGAGGGATCGTTCCCCAATCTCAGGGAAAAACTAGTCCATCTCTCCATCCATGGCTTTGTTGAAGGACATGCTATCAATGCAACCTATGGCTACATATGGGGTAATCGCTCCAAAATTAACGAAACTAAGAAAGAGTCGTATCCAAACTTATTTTTCCTGCCTGTCCTGCACTTTGAGATCTGTTCCTTCACATTATGAAGGAACCCCACACTACAGTTAAACAACATGGGATACACACATTGTAGAGCATATGAGATTTGATATTTCGAAGCTAGATGAGAACTAGTACTACCAACCAATTTGGTAATGGTGAATAGAATCGATCTCAATGCCCAACCCCTCACATCTTTGATCACGATTCATCCACCGACCAATCGATATCCTAGTATACATTGCTCAAGAACATATGTCTCAGTGGGTTGAGGTGTTGCCCAATGTCTAGAAAAAAGGATAGGATCCCCTCTCCTTGAGATTCCAGTCAAAAAATATGCATTGTCAATCTCAATCTCGAGCATATGTGGCCCAATACGAAGAACATGTTCGACATCATCCCACAATCCGATCAAGTACTCATGTAATAATACCTCTTTCCTCATATTTTGCAGTTTGAAGTACTTGAGTAGACCACAATTTCTCAAAGAGGCCCTCGATTGAGGGTTTTGCAAAGCGGCGATGTCGTCAAACTCGTGTTCACATTCCTTCAATTAAATTATGGCTATATGATCCATGTAGTCTGCAAATAAAACCAATTACACATATTTAGCCAACTTTTTATGGAAACAAAATATGTCTTTATATCCCTAAACGCAACAAATTTTTTGATTATGCACCAACGCTCCCCTAAGTCTTCCCACATAGTGCTAGAAATCCATAAGCATGTGCAGCAGGGTGTTGATATCTCAATCAACGCTCCCCTCATTCCTTTGGGGAAGCGTTGATCCAGTTCGACGCCTAGGGCCTCCTAAGAAGCCTAGAACACCCTAAAAATGAGATAAAACCCAAAATTAAACCATGAAAAATGGCTGGAAAGGAAAAGTAACCAACCTAGTCCAAATGGAATTGAAAATGGTTGATCACAACTCCTGTACTCACAGCTTGAAAATCTCCCTCCAAAGGTGGAAAAATCCAAAGTTAGAAGAATTTGGTAAAAATCAATTGGTAAATGAAATTATTAACCTATTTTACTATTTGATAGCGTTGATTTTTTCTATTTCTCACTAATATAAAGATTTTTAGATTTTTCTAATATTTTTGAGGAGTCACTAATTCTTTGGGCCCACAATTTTCTATATTTGTAGGTTTTTAAGCAATATCTTTCCAACAACCTTGTAACAATGACGAGAACAATATTTGTTCTTTATCGCACTCGAAAAAACATAAGAATGTAACTGAGTAGACTTTTATCACTTTTTTGGACTCGTAAAGCTTACACGAAAAAGGAACCCCCTGGAATCTCATTTAATCTCTTTTCAGACTCTCTAAACATGAAAATATTATCGAGTGATTGTGTTTCCTTTCACACACTTTTAAGAGGTTTTGAAAGGGCATCTCCTGAGTAGCAATTTATCTCTTTTTTGGACTTTGGAGACTAAAATTACGAAAAAGGACAACCCTAGAGTCGCCTTTAAGTTATTTTCAGAATCTCTAAACATGGAAAACCACTGAGTTTTCTTTCTCTAGACTCGCTAAAATCACACATTGAAGGGACCATATGGGACTGAACCCTTGTTTCTTCCAATTCCTTAAACAAAGGAAGATGAAATTACCAAAGGTGAGTTATATCAAGCATGTGTTACCCTCCTCGAGTTCATTAAGTTACAAATAGGTAGTCATCTATCTGGGTGGGGGGGAAATTGAAGTAAGTGGGTCAAGTTTTTGAGAAACCTTTATGGAAGTTATTGTCTCCCTTGAACATGGCACATGTTTGTGTCTCATCTTACAGTTGGGTAATCTGCTTGTGTCTGAATCATACCAATTCCATGTGTCGCCGTACTTTTTTGTTCAGTCGAAGAGTGCTCTTATTGTCATCACATTACATTCTTGGTACTTCTCGAGTCAATGCTTCCAAGTCAGTTTTTGTGCCTCATCATGTTCAAGGGAATTTTCACTTCAAACCATCCATCTGCAGTATTTCCAATTTCCATTTCCTATGTTAGCCCATACTCATTCGATTCACCATCTTACATCACCTTCCTACGTCATTTTCATGTCGATTATGGGGGACACATCAAGGCCCTCCTTCGACGAGTATTTTCCTATTGAATTTAACACATCATCCGAGAATTAGAATTAGAAACTAGTTAGTACCTTGGGACCTGCATACCTCAATGGAAGGTCTCCTCACTTCTGAGGATAGGTTTACATAATTGACCTTTGATTGGATGATTCCATGAATGTTCGACTTTATCTCTTTTATTCACATTCGTTGGAATGTACTAGGGTAACTTGGGAGACATTGAAATCAATGGTGATTTCCCTTGCACTTGTTAATGGTTTACCTCAACTACTGGTAATCAAGTGGTTTCTACCATGTTTGACATCAAAAAATCTATTCACATGGATATATTCACACCACATCGGGATTGGGACAAAGACCCTGGGTTGAGCGTTCACTATGTTATCTTCTTTGCCTAGGCTATGAAGGAGATCATTTGAGCATGTTGATATATATATTTTTACATAGATCCACATTGTATTGGTATGTGGCTATGTTTTATCATCTCATAGCTCCACAGTGTATTTTTCGTGGCGACGATCAGTTCATCTCATGAGGTATGGATCCACATTGTATCTTTGGTGGCCATATCCTTAGTCAATATTTTTCATGGATCCGAAGTGTATTGGTCGATGGTCGTGCTTTGAGTCATCTCGTATTTCGAGCATAGGTATGTCTACCTCGAAAATGGAGCATATACTAATACTTTTTTATGGTTGTTTTTATCTTCTTCCAGGCTCTCCAACTCCATGCCCTTGCATTTAATAATTTTAAAGTGTTTTGGCCATTAATTTCTCTTCTGACCTCACACTTTAGACGGCATAATGTTACACATAAAATTTTCACACCTAGGTACCACACCCTAAGTGTCGCAAGTATCGTAAAAGTGTTATATGAACCTTGCTAAATTTCGCATACACCTCGAAACCATGAAATAACATATGTCACAATCCCTAGTCAATGTGGAGGAGAAATAGATTATATGAAGGTCCAAATACTATGTGCACAAAGAATATTATTAATATTCATGAAAAGGAAATTAATTTAGTGTGAGAATCCACCCCACTTTTGGTTTCCTATTTTTTAGGGGAGGTTGAGGATCTTATCGATGGTTGAAATATTTCCTTCTTAAAATCCTTGGGATATATTTCATCCCTAAAATCCTTAAGAGATATTTTCTCCCTAAATATATTAGAGATCCCATTTTAGTGGATCTGATGAGTGATCCTCTCCATGGTGGTTAAGCCTCCAAATCCTATATAATGAGGGATTTCCATGGAGAAAGGGGAATGGAGGAGATTTGAGGTATCAAACTTATGATACTGGGAGAAAGATTTTGGTTATGATCTTGGGAGCATTGTGCAAGGGCTGAATGAGGAGAACCTGGGGAGGCTGCTGCAACTTCATGTATAGTTTTTGAGTATCTCTTTAAAGTTCTCATTAATATTACTTGGCCTATTCCCTTCAAGCTTGTATATTGTTGCATATGATTGTCAATATTGATAAATGAATTTGATTAGTCTAATATTGTACAATAGAGTAGAGGTTCTTTTATTTTGTTGTCCATTGCCTTGTAGGTATCGAATGGTGATGAATATTTTGGAGATCAAGCTCAAATTGGAGAAGTGAGGACGAACTAAGGAATAAGGTGCATCACATTTTCTTACTTCTCTTTCTATTTCTGATTAGGTAATTGAATTCATAGGGATGTTGGTGTCCATTTGTATGTTTTATGTCTTGGTATAGGGGTCTAGAATCCAAGATGATATTCACCTGTCTGTAGGGGGATTTTCCTATAACAGTGACACTAGTTTCCAAGTGTCGTGATATATCTCTAGGCTAGGTGGCACCCCATTAAGGGCATTGCATTAATTTTTTAATAATTTTGTTTTTGTGACTGGCATAATCAACAACTAGTCAGGCATGTACTTGCTTGACACATGATCGTGTTATCCAAATGCTACCACCATACCATTCATGCATGCTAATGTGGCCCCTCACATGGAACACAAGGTAATTCAATGGTTTCAATTCAGTGACTTCATATGACAGAGTGTTTTAACAATACACTCCATCACCGATTGTTCTACACCATGAGGGCTAAGTCCTTGATATAGATTTATGAGAAGAAATAAATGAAACACAGATCTATAACATTGAAAAAAATATGCAATGAACAATAATAGAGATACAATGAAACTTAACTTCTATTCAATAAAAAAATCTATTGAAAACTGTAAAATAAAGAATGAAACAATCTTGCTCGAATTGTGGTAGCTAATCTCTGAGAAGAGAAGTGACAGCTACACAGATTCATATGAGCACATAAAAATGAGGCCTCCAAACCTTTTTAGCATCAATAAGTAATCATACAACCCTAGACATCCAAAAAACTAACTCTAGGAGATGAAGTGCCAAAAGTCATGTGGGCCTCGATGGGGTAAGTTGGTACATCAACCTCCAAGGGTCGTAACTTTTGCATATGATATTTGTTTTAGGAGTACGATATCCCATTATAAATGTATATTTGAGGAATACACATTTTTTCATCCCACTCTAAATATATTTATAGTGTGACTGTGGTAGGCCCAAAAAATGTTTTTTAGGGCCTCAAAATGGCCCCGAAATTTTAGGATCCAATAAGCTAGATGAAAACTACCAAGATGAAAATTGTATGTGAGCCTCATGGAAGAGGTGAGTGGCCCCTATTATCCACTTGGATCAATTGTCCCCTCTTAGGAAGAAATGGTCTCCATTGTGTTGAGTTCCCCCATCAGATAAGGCAAGTTCTGTTGAATTTGGCCCTGGGTGAGGCACTTGCCTTGGTGCAGGAGATGCCCCACTTTGAAAACACAATAAATCTGAATCTTTTTTTGGTGAGTGTCCTTAACCTATGTGTCTACCATATGATCAATGAATTCATGTTCCATGCAGTAATGGTTAATCTTTGTCGGTGTCAATTGTTTTTCTATCTCTGAGGTGTCCAATAATGGTGGAAAGTATGGATGAAGGAGGTCCACATTAAACATTGGGTGTAAGCTAAGGAAGGGGGGAATGTTGAGCTCAAAATAATTTTCACCCAAATCCTTGGTGATCGTGTAAGGGCCATAGTGGAGTGGAAAAATCTTCCAATGGGTCCTTTAAGGAGCTATTTCTACAAATGAAATCAAACTTTATCTCCTACCTGAAACTTATGTGGCACCCAGTGTTGATCATGGCACTTCTTGTACTTGTCATTGGACTTTTGCAAAATATATTGAACATGTTGGTGGATGTGTTAGATTCATTCAATGAACCAGGTGTCTTTTTTGGCTTTGGTTTGAGCATGTGACTATTTTTCCTATGTGGATGCATGGGGGAAACATCCATGGGACCCAATGGTTGAAATCCCAACCCCACCTAAAAGGGGTTGTGGCTGGTTGAGTTATGTATAGATCTACTATAATTGTGCTAAACATAGTGATGATTCTCATTCCATGTGTGCAGGTGCTTGGAATCGTACATGCGCAAGATATGCATGATCATACTATTGACAACCTCGGCTTGGACAACCATTTGGGGGAGGAAGGCAGTGGATTTGATGAGAATGGTGTCCATTCATGACCAGAGGCCCGAACAAAATGTGTTGAGGAACCGACTATCTTGATCTGAGACAATGGTTTGGTATCCCAAAATTTACACACACACACGTTCGAAGAAGAGCTTGGCAGTGGTCTCCATTGTTATGCTCTTTGTGCAAGAGACCATAATCCTCATTTTGGAAAATCGATCAACAACCACAAAAGAATAGTCATTTACCTGCTTAGTTGAAGGAAGGCCCTACATGTAGTCCATTGAGATGGATTCCCAAGGCCTTTTCGGAGTGGGAAGAGGGGTGTACATGCCTTGTTTCTTAATTTATAATTTGGAAATGGAACATGTTGTGCAGGACCTGATATACTTGTTGACATCTTGTCGAAGTTTTAGCCAATAATTTTTTTTTTGCAACACTACCACTATCTTTTATACGTTGAACTGTCCTACCACCCGATTGTAGTGAGCTTCTCAAATCATCTTTGCTCACTCACTAGATGGGGAACAAAGATGGCCCATATGGCACAACAACACATCCTAAAGATGGAAATCAATGACAATTGTGTTTGTGCCCAACATATGGTAGATAGTGGTGAAATCGAGATTTTTCTCATAGAGTTGGGGCAACTAGAGGTATCATGTAAACAGGAGTGGAGCACCATGGTTAGTGATGCAACTAGAGGTCAATTGAGGCATTCAATGATGTGTTTGGTGCTCCATGTCTTATACTTGATATTGATATGGAACTACTACAAGTATGTGGACCACTTCTGATGGTGGTCATTTTGTAATTTGCCTTATGTCTGCAAGAATTGCAGAGGATTATGATCAATGTGGATGACTATCTCCTTCCTGAGAATGTAATTCTTGCACTGGTGGCAAACTTTTATAATGGAGTACATTTATTTGTCATAAGTGGGGTAATTACGAAAATTATATGATAGTGTTTCACTATGATAGGCCACGAAATATCTGTGTTGAGTGAGAATTGCACCCAAAGCATAGTCTGAAGCATTTGTCTCTATCTCAAAAGGATGTTGTAGATCAGGTATTGATACCACCAGGGTTGAGCACAAGCATTTATTCAAATCATCGAACTCTTTTTGTTGTGATTGGCCCCACATGAATGTTTCCTTGCCACCACCCATGGTTACTTGGCTAAGGGTCAATGCAATGTAGTAGAATCCCAACACTAACCTGTGATAGAAATTGGCAAGGTCTAAGAAGCTTTGAAGCTCGGTGAGTGTGGACAGACTTGAAAAGTCATGAATGACATGGATCTTGGTTGGATCAACATGCAACCCTTCCTCATCAACAATTTTTCCTAGGTATTGGACCATGTTCATGCCGAAGGATAATTTTTCCAAATTTGTATATATCTTGTATTGTCGTAGAGTGTGCAGAACTTGTTGAATATGTTGCAAGTGCTCCTCCCAAATCTTGTTGAAGATAATATTTCATCCAAATACACCAGCACAAAATAATTGGTGAAAGGATCTAAGATATCCTCCAACATCCTCATTAAATTTGTTGGGGAATTTTTCAATCCAAAAGGCATGACCAACCATTCAAAAAGACCTTATTTGGACTTGAAGGATGTATTCCATACATCGGTCTACTCTATTGGGACCTAGTGGTAGCCATAATTTATATCAATCTTACTGAAGTATTTTTCCCCCTTGAGTTGGTCAAGGATATTGTCAATTCAAGGAATTGGGTACCAGTTCCTGACAGTGATTTTATTTATGGCCCGGTGATCAATGCAGATTCGTTAGGTTCCGTATTTCTTCTTCACAAGCATGATTAGGATTCGAAAAGGTGATGATATTGATCGGATGTGACCCTTTTTTAGCATCTCTTGGATATGTGCTTGATTTCCTCATTTTTTGATAGAAAGAAACAATATATTGGCCCATTGAGTAGCGGTGCATTGGGGGTCAAATCAATTGAATGCTTGACCTGACAATGCAGTGGTACCCTAGTGGTTGAGGAGAAGATGTCTTTGTACTCTTCCACAACCTTTTCCTCTTGCTTTTGATGTGTGATGTGACCTACCGCGGAGGCCATGTGTTAGGGACCTAACCTCCCTAACCCCTCACGTAGGTAGAATAATATAATTCCATGTAATAAACACCAATATTAATGAGGCCTAGAAATAAGGAAGAATAAGTAAAATGTAAGAAGACCTAATAGAAGCTTTTGCTTCTAGAAGGATCTTCCTCTAGATTGTTATTTTCGATAGATAGATTTAGTATAAATAAGAGTAGATGGTATGACAAGTTTTGTATTGAGAATTATTGTAATAGAGTGCTTCTTTCATGGAGGTTTCCCCCTCGAAGAGGCAAGTGAACATTCTTTCCTATCAATAAAAGTATTATTTTGGTGTTGTGGTTGTTGGATTACTGAGAGGGGGGGTGAATCAGTAATAGAGCAATTTAATCCTTTTTAACCATATAATCCAAGTGTTATATCAATGAAGCATTATCATCCAACAACTTCAAAGTAAATAAGAAATGAACAAATGAACAAACATACACATACACGGTACACCATTGTTTTACGTGGAAACCCAAATCAGGAGAAAACCACATAATGCTTTTTCTTATATGTCTTGAAGAATTACATTCATTGGAAGCACCAACTTCCTTTGTTTTCCAGCTACAACTGGAAGGAGGCTCCAACCCCCTAGTTTCTCAGGCTACAACCCGAGGGAAGCTCCAACTCTCGAATTCTCTGGCTACAACCAAAAGGAGGCTACATCCCCCTATGTTCTCCGACTACAACCGAAAGGTGGCTACAACCACCTGTCCTTGCCCCGTCCTGCCACCCTGAAGTAGAAGTAGAATGATGGGACTACTGTCAACTTGTCACTATGATATATACCAGTATAAACATGTACCAATAAATCTGAACCATGCATCAATCTGTACCTCAACCTGTAATCAATATGTACCATAAACAAGTGCATCAACCATCCACCAACCTGTACTAAATAACTTGCAATTAACTTGTACCATAAACAAGTGCATCCAACCATGTACCAAGTATGTACCAATTATGTGTCAACTACTCATCAACTATAACTCATCAATTTGTACCAACATCATCAACTATACACCTCATGTATGTGCCAACTCATCAACTACTTGTCTCAACCATGTACTCAACATGTACCTCAACCAAAAGCCCTCATCAATTTCATAATCCAAATCTGATTTGTAGCTCTATAATAGACCTATTGTATATGATCACATTCCTGCAAACCCTCCTTAACTTCAACAACAAGAGACTAACATTTTCATCAAACTTTTCTTTAGTCTCACATTGCTAGTTTTGGATTAGTAGACAACCCTAACTTGAAGTAATCATAACTTTGTTCCTCTAATGTATAAAGATCTAAAACTGATACACAATCTTCTTCATTGTGTTTTATGAAATTCATCTAGGTTTCATTACTTGGAACCTCTCATAAAAGGAGTTATAGAAAAAATGGCATACCTTGCTGAATTATGGATTATTCTAGAGAGCGACCTTGTAGAGCGTGCCTCACACAAAATATTTGTTGAATTTATCTAAAACTATGAAATAACATACTAAATATTGTAACCTAACCAAAACATTTTGTTTCATTGAATTTGGATATGTTATGAATAATTTATGACGTTTTTACCCAAAACACATGTTTTTGACTAGTTTCAAGACTAGCCACAAACCCTATATTCCACGGAGTGTAAATGAAAAAATACAATGACCCACCAGCTGAATTTTTTACCTCTTGTACTTGGATATGTTTTCTCAATGGCATAGAAATTTCACGGTCTGAATTATTATAGAAAAAACATTATAGCAAAAATGGTGAGATGACCTGTAAATAACATACCTTAGAAAGCACCATCATAAGAATTTATCCTTCCTTGCATTTCGGCCTTCTTTTCTTCACCTTTCATCAGAATTATGGCTTATATTTCCACATACCACCGGAAATGGAATGACAAGAAATATACATATAGGTATTTTACCTGACAAATTCATTTTCATTCATCTCATTATTCCACAATTAAGGATGGGTTCTCTTACTCCGCAAAGCGTCTTCCTGTGAGGGATTTCACCATAAGGGGACCACTTTGGAGTTCATCCATATTTATTTCTAATCAACCATGACAAGAAAATAATGAGTCATCATTACATAAAACAATCTTGAGTCCATTAACCAAACCTTTTTGATGTGAGGCTTTCTTCAAGGGTTCACATCAATGACAACCAACCTTAGTCAACAATATCCCCCTTTGGCATTGATGGAAACACTCTAATGAAATTCTAAAATCATATCACTCATGCTCCCCTTGGAACCATGCCTCTTCCTCTGTATCTCATAAATTTGTCTCTGTCCTCTTCATCTTATAAATCTACTCTCTCTGGAACCATGCCTCTGTCCTCTGCATCTGATAAATCTCTCCCCATTTGTCATCAATGGAAAAGGTATCTTTCCATTCGGGGCTTCTCCCCCTGACTAAACTGTCCTCTTATGTTTCTTCCTTGTGTACATATAAGACATATAAGATAAGAATTCAAAAATCATTCATTTTGGAGTAGAAATAACTCCAAGTCTTTGGTGAAGATATTCAAAGGATTCTTGTGGAAGTGGTTTTGTAAAGATGTCTGCCACTTGTTCTTTTTTGCCCACATACTCAACTATAATGTTCTTTTCTGCAACCTGTTCCCATAGAAAGTGATACTTGATTGGAATATGCTTCATCTTGGAGTGCATCACCAAGTTTTTTGAGATACTGATGGCACTTGTATTATCACAATATATTGGAATGGGATCATCATACTCAAACTATGTGTCTTTCAAAGTTTGTTTCATCCAAATAATTTGTGTACAACATGTTGTTGCTGCAATATACTCTGCCTCGGATGTAGATAGAGATATTAATGATTGTTTATTTCTTAGCCATGATACCAAACACTCACTTAAGTAGAATGTTGCTCCATTGGTTCTTCATTGGTCATCAATACAACCTACCCAATCTGCATCTATGTAGGAAATAAGTGATAGATCTTTTCCTTTTGGATACCGTAATCCAAACTCTTTTGTTCCTTTGAGATATCTAAAAATCCTCTTTACTGCTAATACATGTGATTTCTTTGGTGCTGTTTGAAATTGTGCCACCTGTCCAACTAACTGCATTGCATATGGTCTAGATGTTGTCACATATAGTAGGCTGCCAATCATTGACTTGTATTTTCTTTGATTTGTAGACTTTGAATCATCATCTTTGATCAACTTACAACTAGTTTGCATGGAAGTGATAACTAGTTTTCAATCTTCCATTCCAAACCTCTTTAGCATTTCTCTGATATACTTGGTTTGAGAAATAAAAATTCCTTGGTTTCTTTAACGTATCTAAAGTCCCAGAAAGAAGGATAGTTCTCCAAGTAACGACATTTCAAATACATTCTGCATGTCTTTTGCAACTTTCTGGCTTAACCTGTCATCATCACTACCAAAAATAATGTTATCAACATAAACTTCAATTAATAAAATATTACCTTGACTTACCTTGATGTAGAGGTTGTTGTCTGCACTTCCTTTTATGAACCCTTTCTGTTACAAATACTTATCCAGTCTGGAGTACCATGCTCTAGGAGACTATTTTAGACCATACAAGGCCTTCTTTAATTTACATATATAGTCTGTGTTCTCTGACAACTGAAATCCTTCTGGTTATTCAATGTAGACTTCTTCTTCAAGTTCCCCATTCAGAAAAGTTGATTTTATGTCCATTTGATATACTTTAAAATTTTTGGAGTATGCATATGCTAAAAGTAAATGGATTTCTTCCATTCTGGAAACTGGGGCAAATGTCTCTTCAAAGTCAATTCCTTCAATCTATGCATATCCTTTACATACCAATCTAGCTTTGTTCCTTGTAACCTGTCCATATTCATTCAATTTATTCCTGAAAACCCATTTTGTGTCGATCAAATTCTTATTCTTTGGTCTTGGAACCAATTCCCAAGTGTCATTTTTCTCTATTTGATCCAATTTTTCATCCATGGCCTTATTCCAAAATTCATCCTTGCTAGCTTCTTCAAAACAGTTTGGTTCAATTGTAGATAAGAGTGCTAGGTGTGTTTGTTCTAGTGAACGGATTTTTCTTCTAGTCTCAACTATTGCATCTTTGTTTCCAATAATTTGATCTAAAGGATTATTCTTTTGTACTCATTTTCTAGGTGTCTTTGGAGATACTTTCTAAATTTGTTCTTCTGCTTCTATCGGATTCTCTTCATCTTCATCTTTCTCTTCTACTTCTTTTTCATCTTCTTCTTCCAAAATTTGTTCCATTGATTTGTTTTCTTCTTCCTTTGATTATGGTTTCCCTATTTCATCAATTGTTACGTTGATGCTTTCCACAACTTTGTTCAATATTAGATTGTAACACTTGTATGCTTTCCTTGTACTTGAGTAACCAACAAGTATTCCTTTGTCCACACGAGAGTCAAACTTTCCCATTCAACCATCTTCTCTTTTCATGTAGCATTTTCTTCCAAAAACTCTGAAGTGCTTCACATTTGTTGGTCTTCCTTTCCATAGCTCGTAGGGAGTTTTATCAGTGTTGTTTCTGAGCATTACTCTGTTTTGAATGTGAACTATTGTATACACTACTTGTGTCCAAAATATATCTATAAATTTGGAATCCATTATCATTGTTTGAGCCATTTCTTATATTGTCTTATTCTTTCTTTCAACAACACCATTATGTTGAGGTGTCCTAGCAATGGAGAATTGCATTTTTATTCCATGAATACTACAGTAGTCCATAAATTCCTTTGAAGTGAACTCTCCTCCATTATCAGATCTCAAACATTTCATTCTTGAATCCATCTCATTTTCAACCATTTTCGTGTAGATCTTGAAGTTTTCAAAAGCTTCTGACTTGTTCTTGAGAAAGCAAACTGCAATCATTCTTGTATAATCATCAACTAATAACATAAAATATTTTTCACCTTTTAAGCCCTTTAATGTATTTGGTCCAACTAGATCAGTGTGCACAATTTCTTATGGTCTTGTTGTTGAATATTCCTTTGATTTGAACCTGGTCTTTGTGTGCTTTCCTTGTTGACAATGCTTGCATAAAGTGTTGGTTGGTTTCGTCATCTGGGGAATTTCTTTGACTACTTCTCTTTTGTTGAATTTGACAAGGTTATCAAAATGCATGTGACCCATTCTTGTATGCCATAGCCAACTTTCATCTTCCTTTCCTAGACAACACTTTTCATTTCCAATTTCACTTAACACATATATGTTGTTTGAAGTTATTGCAACTGTACCGACCAATTTCCCTGAACCTTCTTTTCTTATCTCACACTTCTCTAAATTGAAAGTAATTTTATGGCCTTGGTCACACATTTGACTCACACTTAGAAGATTATGTTTCATATCTGCTACCAGTAGAACATTTTGTGCTTTTTCATTCTTGTTCTCAATTTAGACTGTTCATTCTCCAATGATTTTGGATGAATTATCATTTCTGAAGGAGACTGATCCATTCTTTTCTTTTCATAATGTAAGAAATTTGTCTTTATCACCTGTCATGTTTTTTGAACATCCACTGTCAACATACCAACCATGTTTCTTCTGCTTAGGTTGTAGAGAGACTGTGCATTCTTCATTGTTACACTGATCTTGCTTTCTTATCCATGTCGTTTTCTGAGGTTCTTGTCTGTGACTGTTGTTACTCTGTTGAGGTTCTTTAGGAGGGACTGTCATTCTACAATCCTTGAACATGTGTTTAAAATTGTTACATTTGTAACATTCCACTTCAGTGCTCAAAGATTCAAACCTGTTGTAGCTTCTTCTTTGTGTGTCACTAAGTCTCCTTGAATAATCCCTTTGTGTATAACTCTCAAAGTTGTTATTGTTCCTATTGTTAGCTCTGCAATTCACAGCTTTATGTCCAAAATTATTACAAGCATAACATAAACCAAAAAATATAGTTTGATACATGAGAGTTGAAGATCCTCTTAAAGGAGGTGCTCTTATGAATCTGTTAGCATCATAAGTCACTCCTGGATTGTGACAAGAGCAGAGCCCAATGCCTATCAGTTTTATGTCGCGATAATTTTAATGGATGATCAAATGGTTAGAGACCCAGGACAGAATCACTCTAGCTCAGGGACCAGGTCTGGTATGTAAAGAACAAAGGAGGTCTTGATCTAACTTAAGTCAGTGGGTTGATTGTAAAATGAGCAGGTGGAAGACTTGGTAAGAGGAGTGAGAAAAACTACCTTGAGAAACAGGCCTTTCAGTAGTTTGCAGAAGAAAAACTCTAAATGCAAGATCCTCTTGGTTCAGAGTTTCGGGTAACTAAAGGGGTGACTTGACTGGATCCTCCAATTCCAAGTCATTCAGCATTGAGAAAATCACAAGACCGATTAGAGACAACGTAGTTGTTACAGTGATCCAACCTACATCATCCTATAACAACTACAACTCGACTGGATCCTCCAATTCCGAGCTATTCTAAAATAGTATGAACAAATACATGGAAAGAAGATGACATCCATAAGGAAAGAAATATCAAATGTTAATATATAACCAGAATAACTAGTTCTTCGTTAAAGATTTTACAATTGGGAGCCTTTCTCAACCATCGATGCATGAAGAAATCTCCAAACTAAGTACATATACTCCCAAACATTTTCCCAACAGAGGCATCTTAGACTTTCAGGATGGAGCATCTATTCAATCAAATCTGGCCTGTACTCCTCTGTCATATGCCATCTTAACTTTGCATGGATCATGCTAAGGGGTAGCCAAACCCTTAAATGTTGAATTAGTGTGCACAGACTTCCCTGGTGAGTCGAGGACTTGGCATGGCTTCTGTGGAAAAAACCGGTACAGAGGAATACCATGGACGGACTTCATGTCGGGACCTCCATACATTGAAATTAATGAGTGAGGCGAGTTTTCAACCACCCCCTCTCTTCTTCATTCATTCCAAGCAGGTATCAGGATCGAGATCAAGTCGAACCGGCACCTGGAGAACACGATGCCCCCCTTCTGAAGCTCAAATCGGCACCTTTGGCCCCCTTTGTACAGCTTTTTCTATTTCCCCAAGTGACCACGGGCTATGAACCTATGCTTTATCCTCTGGGCACTTTCAGTGTTTCGGGGTTTGGGATTTCGAGATGTGAATTGATGAGAAACCCCTCACCTTTTGAACTCTCGAATACTGAAATGCCGACGTGACTAGATCTTGTCCCACGCGTCCTTTGGATCAGATGGATGAGATGACGTCGATGGTTTCACTATGAAAATCCCGAAAGGCCCAACCCGTGAATCAGATCTTGTGCCACGTGTCCTTCTGATGAATGGTCTTGATCCTTTCGGGATTTCTTGTACCGAGGTTCATGATGTGCTTCTTCCTCAAATTCCCGATTGACCAAATTGTGAAAGCGTGGATGTGTGCCACGTGCCCTTTAGATGAACGACCAAGATGAATTTTTTATTAAAAGGGGGGCTACCTCCATTCCCAGGCTCGCTTGACGTGACCTGGCACTATGACCATGGGGTCATCTTCAAAGGTGCCTTTGGCATTTCTCATTTCGGCAATTTCAGCTGCAGTGGATGGGAGATCCCCTGTCTCCCGAAATGTCGATCCCCGTAATGCCAATTGGTTTCCACCTGCCCCAACAGGATTGGACGGCTCAGACTTTATCTTGAAATATAGGTGTTATCTCTTGTGCTATATCTCAAGAAACTTGGTAGCCCAAAAATCCCAATGACCATCGATTCTTCTCTATAGATGGATCTCGGTCGCCGACAACAAAACTTGGCATGCTCGCTTGACGTGTAGCCTGAAATGAGATTTTTTCGTGTTGTGCTTGGGTGCTCCTCGTGCAACCTATAGACCTAGGTACTCTTGTGCCCAAGACAAAAATTGTTGTTAACATTAGGCTCCATGTGGGATAGAGTCGTCCCTGTGATGCTCTAAGGACTCATTTTGCAGCTTCAGTGCCTTGTTGTTGGGCTATGGAGTCATTATTTGAAGATTAAAGACAAAAAAGATAAACAATATTTACAATCGCTGAAGAGACATGTGCATATCAAGAGAAAAATCTTTTCAGGAAATGCCCATTCACAGGGCCATTGAAAACTTCTTGATCTTTCAAATCTTGCAACCTGTAGGTATTATTTGAAAATACTTCGAAGATCCTGAAAGGCCCGATCCACAGGGCCTCAAATTTGTCGTGCTTGCCCTTATCCTGCTTAGGATCATCCCATTTCAGTACTAGGTCTCTGATCTAGAAATCCTCTTTTTTGGCCTTCTTATCAAAAACCTGCTTGATCCTCTACTGATGGTCCTGAATTCTACTCATTACCTTCTCTTTGGCCTGCTAGACCTCCACTAGTTGATGAATTCTCCTGATCATATCATTAGGCTCTTCTTGATGATCCTGAAGGAATTTTGCTACAGGAATGGCTAACTGAGAAGGGAAAACAACCTCTGCTCCATAGACTAATTGGAATGGGGAGATGCCTATAGATCTCTTCGTGGTCACTCGATCGGTCCATAGAGAAAATTTCAACTTTCAATGCTAGGCCTTTTTGTTGTCCTCCAATAGTTTTTTTATGATCCTTATCAGTCTTTTGTTGGAGGACTCTGCTAGACCATTTCCCTGGGGATAGTATGAGGTGAAGTGAATGAGTTTGATCCTGAATTTCTCACAGAACTTGGTTAATGGCTGAGCCCTGAAAGAGGTTGTGTTATCAGTAACAATCTTTCTTGGGCATCCGAATCTTGTGATGAGGTCTTCCAGGAATCCAATGATTACCTTGTGGGAAAAACTCCTGGTGGGGATAGCTTCAATCCATTTAGTAAAGAAATCTATAGCAGTAAGGATCCATATGTGCTTCCTACTAGAAGCTGGGTGGATTTCTCCAATAAAATCTAGGCCCCATTGCTGGAAAGGTCCTGAAACAACCATAGGATTTAAAGGCAAAGACTTGAGCTATTTTTTTTCTGCAAATATTTGACATTTGATACAAGCTCTGACCTTCCTGCAGATGTCAATGAATACGGTGGGCCAGTAGTATCCAGCCCTAAGGATTTTGTAGGCTATGGATTTCCAGAAATGATTCCCTCCACATTGGCTATCGTGAAATTCAACCATGATCCTATCAACCTCTTATGGATTCATACATTTCAAAATCACCCCCAGGGAATCTATCCAATATAAAACTTGATCGACAAGGCAGTATCTGATTTCTTTGAGCTTCAGATCTCTTACCTCGTTTCTTTGCAAGCCATCTAGAGGCCACAAATCCTGCAGAAAATATACGACATCCTTATACCAGGGACATCGAGCCAACGGGGGTTCTGCTTGAGGGTCTATATTAGATAGTTGATCCTGTTGATTTTCTGAGCATCCATTGATGAAATCTAACCCCAAATCTTTGCAATTTTCTTCAGCCAATAGATTAGCTAAACCTTGACCTTTGATTAATTTGGTAGGCCTTATTTCTAAGTCAAACTCAAGGATCTTGGCCATCCACTTACTCCTCCTTCCATCTATGTCAGGCTGAATAAGAATGTCTTTAACAACGGCCAAGGGGACTTAGGTAATGATTTTTGACTACAGGACATAGGTTCTAAAAGCTTTGAGAGCCTTTACCAGGGCATAGGCCTGCTTCTCCATAATGTCGTACCTGACTTCGGCATCCCTTAGAGCTCTACTAAAATAGGCAATAGGTTGCTCTAGCCCGGCCTTGTTTGTCTGTAATAAAACAACAACAACTGTGTCAGGTGAGGCAAAGGAGAAAATAAGGAAATCCTTTGAGTAATCGGGACTGATAAGCATAGGAGCTTCAGTCAAGGCCTTCTTTATCTACTCAAAGGAACTTTGTGATTCAAAATTCCACCTCACTTCATTTCATTTCCTCAACATGGTTGTTATAAGTCTCACCCCTTAAGCAAAGTTAGAAACAAATCTCCTTAGAAAATTAATCTTACCAAGGAAAGATTGGACCTCCTTCCTAGATCTTGGGATTGATAAGGCCTGTATTGCTTCAACTCTGATAGGATCGATCTTGACTCCTTTTGTTGATACTATGTGGCCCAATAATTTTCCCTCCTTCATGGCGAACAAAGATTTCTTGGGATTCAATGAAATGCCAAAACTCCTACATTTCAAGAAAACCTTACTGAGGAGACAATGATGTTCTTTATTGAATTTTGAAAAGACAGTTATGTCATCCAGATAGATGACCACAAACTTGTCCCTTTCCCCAATGAAAGCTATGTCCATGGCACGTTGAAACATTGCCCTTGCATTCATCAATCCAAAATGCATTTTAGCATACATGAAGGTTCCCCATGGAGTGTTAAACCTTGTCTTTTCCCTGTCCTCATGCAGAATAGATATTTGATTGTAGCTAGAGAAGCCATTGATCATGGAAATCCTAGACGCTCTTGTTACCCTCTGCAATATATGTTCCATTTTGGGTAAGGGGTAATTGTCCTTTCATGAGCTCCTGTTCAGGTTTCTAAAATATACACAGAGTCTAATTTCTCCATTCTTCTTCCTTACTGGGACCAAGTTGGCCACCCACTCTGAATATCTCAGTGGCATGATGATATGGGCATGTAGCAACTTCTTCACTTCCCTCTCCATGATTGGCAACAACATAGCATTGATCTGTCTTAGCTTCTGCCTAAATGGCTTTGCCTCCATTTTCAACGAGATTTTATGCTCAATGACATAAGTGTCATATGTTTTGAGATCTTCATAGGTCCAGGCAAAAACATCAGCAAATTCCCTCAATAGTTCAGCATATTCGGCCCTTTGCTCCTTTGTTAGACTTCTGGACAATTTGACAAACTTGGGTTCATTCTCAGTGCCAATGTTGCACTGAGTTGTATCGGCGTCATCCTCTGAGATTTCCCCTTTTAATGCCAGATCATTTCTATCAAAAATCCTTTCCAAAGGAACACATCCCCTTGGAATATGATTGTTGGGTAGTTGCACAATGTTACGCTCTGCAATCTTATTCAGAAAATTCCCCCATAAAGCTTTTCTTTAGAGACAGAGTCTTGGTCAATATGCATCTTTAAAAATTCTTCGACAGTCTCTAAGAATCTTTTGATCTCAAGATCATCCTCGAACACCTTCCAATGTTTGACATTGTCAGGTATGGAGGGCTTGTATTTTACTTCCACATCGTATTTGAATTTGGGTGTCAAGGGCACTTTGAAATTGCTGATGTAGCCAAGGAATCTTCCACTGTATTCTTCTCTCTTGGGATGAAAGAAATGTTAAATGTTGAGAAGAAACTGTCAATTAGGTCCCATACCTCGTTTATGTAACTCCTGAGTCGAGGATGCTTAGCCTGATAAGCATTTCTAATCTGCTGGACTACCAATTCTGCATCTCCGAACACTACTACCTCCTAAATTCTCATTTCCTTTGCAGCTCTTAATCCTAGAATAAGAGCTTCATATTATGCCACATTGTTGGTAGCTTCAAATTCTAGCTTGTATGACAGAGATATGGTTTCCTGAGCAGGTGACACAAAAAATATCCCAGCACCAGTGCCTTCCCTGGAAAAGGCTCCATCGAAAAACATTTTCCAGACTAGGGTGATGGAGGGAGGAAATTCATGAGAAGTGGTGGGATGCTTTTTGAGTTTTAGAGGAGGCTTGGGAGCATTAGTGAGTTGTATTAAACTGGAACCTAAATCAGTGTCCAAGGAAAAAATGGGATGGTTGGTAGGATTGGCTTCATCACTGATTATATAGACCAACTAGGCTTCTCTGTATAATCTCCTATGCTCCCCTCCAAATACTAGAATAGTAGCATAGGTTATGTCCATCTGCAGAGTTCCCCCCAGTCTTTTTATCCAAGATCTTGATAACAACATACCAAACTTGGGGGGGACATTAGCCAGTACAACATCCATGACCATACTTTTCATGGGAAATTGAAACAAGGTCACGACCAGGTCTTTGATGACTCCTAGACATTGGACATTCCTAGAGTCAAAGGAATAGAGGTCATGATAGGGTCTGGTGAATTCTAGTCCTAATTCTCCTGTGACAATTTTGGGCATGAGGTTGTGGGAAGCCCCTAAATCCATCAAACAGTTGTGCAGCACCTTGTCATGTATATTCAATGATGTGTAGAAGGGAGGGGATGAATCATTCCTATCTTCTACCATAGGACCTAGAATAACTATAGGCTTTTCATCTTGCAAATTGATGGAGTCTGTGGGAAAGCATGAGGCTTTATACTTTAATAGCTCAGAGAAGCATTTTTTGAACTCTTCATGTTTAATCAATTCAGTGAGGGGCACAGGGATTCTAATTTTTTGAATTTCATGCTCAAAGTTGAAAGAAGATGTAAGCTTTGGGATTTCTCTCACTTCAGGAACATGACTCTGGACCATTGGAAGGAGGGGTTGAGCCTTCCTACCTTTGTTGTTGTCACCTACTTCACTAGCAGGTTTCTCTATTCTAGGGAACTATTCAGGAACATCAGGTGCTGCTATCTTTTTCTTGGACCTCAGGTTATACCTGCCTTGGCTGCTACTAGCCTTGTCTCCCTTGCTAAGTTCATTTAGCTGACTGTCCACGAGAGATTCCTCATATGTTGATTGAGTGAGATGAGGAAAAGGAGGAGCATCTCTGAAGAAATAGATTTCAGGATCAAGCCCATCTGTTTCCCCTTCTTCCTCATTGGCCACAAAATTATTTTGAAAAGGGGCCTGAATTTTCTGGTATTCTCTATCTCTTCCCCTCTGGTCTCTTTGCATAGTCAGGGGAGCAATATTGTTTGGCCTCCTAAATCCCCCTTTGTTTTCATCATTTTGACGACCTTTGTATGCTTGCCTCCCCTCCACCTTCATTCTCTCCATCTCTGCAGACAGAGACTTCACCATCTTGGTCAGTTCATCCACTTGAGGGTGAGGCACCGAGGGGCCATAAGTTGAGGCTTCAGATCCTCCCTTTATCCTATATGCATCAGTCTTGTTTCTCAGCCTATCAGCTGCTAATACATTAGATTCCACCTCTATGGCCACATCTTTCATCTGAGATAGGGAGGTAGCTCTTCTTTCTCTCAATAGAAAAGATAGAAGTCAAGGTCAAATGCACTAACATAAGAAATTTTGGTAGAGGCTTCTGAGGGCTTTATCTTAGCAAGAATCTTATTATACATCTTATTGAATCTTTTGGAGAAGTCAGAGACAAAATCTCTTCCATCTTCTTCAAAGACCCAAACTCTATCATGTAATACATGAAATCCTTTTTATCTCCCCACTGCCTCAGGAAAGCACCATCTAGAGCTTCAATTCCAGCAATAGATTCGTGGGCCAATCCCCTAAACCATTTCCTCACCTCACCACCAGGCTCTGGATGAAGACTCTCATCCAGACATCTTCATTTTTAATGTTGAGGTTGTCTGCATAACTGTAGAAAGCAGCCAGGTTCTCTTCCGCAGTTATGTCCCCTTCGCTAGTGAGCTTGGGCATATACTTCAGGTAATCTCCAGCAGGGAGAGGATTCATAGGATGGGGTAGGATTAATGGAGAATATATGGCAACAACTATGGAATCCATTCTATTTAGAGGGGGATTAGCACTAGCCATATGAATATTAGGTGGAGGAGAACTTGGAGGAGAAGGAGTTCACGAAGGGGCTACTAGAAATGAGTCTCTAAGTGGAATGGGAAACAATAGGGGATTTAAGGAGAAGGCTAATGGGCTTAAGTCAGTAGATGCTTCTCTTTGTGCAGAAGTGGCAACAATAAAAAAAGGAGGAGTGGTAAATATAGGAGTGGGGAAATCTTCTGTGGTCTTGGGTCTACGCCAAAGTACATCTTCGGGGGAGAGGGGAGTGACAAGGATTTCTCCCTCCAATCCCATACCAGGAGGGAAAAACTCAGTAGGAACACTCCTGAAATTCAGGAAATAGGAAACCTCAGAAAAAGGTATGTTAAGAAACTGAGGAGGAGAAAATGGAGTTCCTACAGAAGGACATGGCAGATTACCTGGTTCGATGGTGGAAGCTTCTCCTTTAGAGGCCTTTCCTTTTCTTTGAACCACCTCCGGATTAGTTTCAGGTGTAGCTAGAGGCAGTTGTGGATGGGACCATGTGTGTCTGCCTCTGAAAGCCACAATTAACATGGCAGGTTTGCCACAATGGAGTCATCACAATGGCGTCTCTAGGTGCATAGTAGAAATCTTCAAAGGATCTGATACCTGATGCACCTTCAGAATCAGAGGCTCAATGTCATTCAATCCCGAGGAAAATTTTCAACTTCATCCCCGAAAACGGCGCCAGAAATGTTAGCATCATAAGTCACTCCTAGATTGCGACAGGAGAAGAGCCCAATGCCCATCAGTTTTATGTCACGATAAGTTTAATGGATGATCAAATGGTTAGAGACCCAGGACGAAATCACTCTAGCTCAGGGACCAGGTCTGGTATGTAAAGAACAAAGGAGGTATTGATCTAAATTCAGTCAATGGGTTTATTGTAAAATGAGTAGGTGGAAGACTTGGTGAGAGGAGTAAGCAAAACTACCTTGGGCAACAGGCCTTTCAACAGTTTGCAGAAGAAAAACTCTAAATGCAAGATCCTCTTAGTTCAGAGTTTTGGGTAACTGAAGGGGTGACTTGACTAGATCCTCCAATTCCAATTCATTCAACGTTGAGAAAATCACAAGACCAATTAGAGACAACGCAACTATTACAGTGATCCAACCTACATCATCCTATAATAGCTACAACTCGACTGGATCCTCCAATTCTGAGTTGTTCTAAAATAGTATGAACAAAGACATGGAAAGAAGAAGACATCCATAAGGCAGGAAATCTCAGATGTTAATATATAACCAGAATAACCAGTGCTTCGTTAAAGATTTTACAATCGGGAGCCTTGCTCAACCATCGATGCCTGAAAAAATCTCAAAACTAAGTACATATACTCCCAAACATTTGCCCAACAGAGGCGTCTTAGACTTTCAGGTTGGAGTGTCTCTTCAATCAAATATGGCCTGTACTCCTCCGTCATACGCCATCTTCACTCTACATGGCTCATGCTAAGGGGTAGCCGAACCCTTAAATGTTGAATTAGAATGTGCATACTTCCCTTGTGAGTCGAGGACTCGGCATGGATTCTGTGGAAAAAACCAGTACAGAGGACTACCACAGATGGACTTCCTATTGGGACCTCCATACCTTGTAATTAATGAGTGAGGCGAGGTTTCAACCACCCCCTCTCTTCCTCATTCATTCCAAGTAGGTATCAGGATCGAGATCAAGTCAAACCGTCACCTGGAGAACATAGTGCCCCCTGTCTGAAGCTCAAATCGACACCTTTGGCCCCCTTTGTACATCTTTTTCTATTTTCCCAAGTGACCACAGGCTGTGACCCTACGCTTTATCCTCTGGGCGCTTTCATCGTTTCAGGTTTTGGGGTTTCGATATGTGAATCGACGAGAAACCCCTCACCTTTTGAACTCTTGAATACCGAAATGCTGACATGACTAGATCTTGTGCCACGCATCCTTTGGATCGGATGGCTGAGATGACGTCGACAATTTCACTATGAAAATCCCGAAAGGCCCCACCCGTGACTCAGATCTTGCGCCATGTTTCCTTCTGATGAATGGTCCCAATCCTTTCGGGATTTCTTGTACTAGGGTTCTCAATGCGCTTCTTCCTCAAATTCCCGATTGACCAAACTGCGAAAGCACAGATGTGTGTCGCATGCCCTTCAGATGAATGACTGAGATGGCTTTGTCATTAAAAGGGGGGCTACCTCCATTCCCAGGCTCGCTTGAAGTGACCTGGCACTAGGACCATGGGTTCATCTTCAAAGGTGCCTTTAGCATTTCCCATTTTGACAATTTCAGCTGCAGTGGATGGGAGATCCCATGTTTCCTGAAATGTCGATCCTCGTAATGTTGATTGGCTGCCACCTACCCCAACTGGATCAGACGACCCAGAATTTATCTTGAAATATAGGTGCTATCTCTTGTGTTATATCTCGGGTAACTTGGTAACCCCAAAATCCCGATGACCGTCGATTCTGCTCTATAGATGGATCTCGGCCACCGACAAAAAAACTTGGCCCGCTCTCTTGATGTGTAGCCTGAAATGAGTTTTTTCCGTGTTGTGCTTGGGCGCTCCTCATGCAACCTGCAGACCTGGGTACTCTTGTGCCCAAGACAAAAATTGTTGTTAAAAAAATCCTTCTTCTTCTTGAGGCCTATTTGTCTATTGTTGATTCTGAAATCTGAATCTTCCTAGTGGAGGAGTGTTCCTGTAATCTTCCTTGTGTATCTTCCTGTCCTCTTTGATTGTTTCTACATAGTGCTTTGGATTTGTTTCTTTCTTTGTTGTTTTAGAGATTGATCCTTTTTTTGTTTGATTGTATCTAAGTCCAAACTTGTCAAGATGATATTTTTGACTGTTGATAATGTCATCTAGAACTTTTGAGCTATTCTGCATATTTTTCTTTTGAATATCCTTTCTTAGTGTGACAACCTCTACTTCCAAGTTTGCAATGATCTTGCTTTCTTCTAGTTTTTCTTTGAGTGCTTCCTCAATTCTTTTATCTTATTCTATTTGAACCTTCAATTTTGTGATCATTTGTTCTAGTTCTCGAGTGTCCTTTTTCTTGTCTAGTTTTGCTTGTAGTTTCTTGTTTTTCTTCTTTTCTCTTCTGATAACTTCTATGGAACACATTAATTCTTCTCGATTGTCAACTTCTACCTCTTCAATTTCTTCTTTGACTTCTTCACATTCTTCTTCGGCTTCTTCATATTCTTCTTCGGAGTCATCTTTGTCAGAGTCTTTTACTGCCATGAATAGAACTCTTCCTATCTTATTGTCACTGAATTCATCTTCATCTGATGATGAGATGTCTTCTTTGTTGTGTAATCTTTTCTTGAAAACTTTCTTTGTAGTTCTTTTTCCTTTATATGTGTGTTTTCATTTTGAGTAACCTTCATCGTTTATTTTTTTCTTATGAGGACATTTGTTAGAAAAATGACCAATACCATCACAACTAAAACAAATTAAAAGGAGCTTACCTCTATACCTACCATTGGTTCCCTTGTTCATTCTTTTGACAAAGTTGGCCACTTCTTCATAATATTCCAAGGCGTCACTACTGCTACTATATTATTCTTGTTCCTTTTTATTTTGCTTTGATCTTTTGGATGCTTTGAAGGCCGCTTCTTTTACATCTGGATTTTCTTGCTCAGTTCTCATTTCATATGCTATGAATATTCCATGAAGTTCATCCATGCTTATTGAGTCCAGATCCAATCTTTCTTCTAGTGTTGATATCTTAGGGTTGAATCTCATAGGAAGAGATCTTAGTATCTTTTGAACAATTACAGATTCTTCAATTTCTTCTCCCAATCCTATGATTGCATTCACTGTTTCATCGACTTGTAAGAAGTAGGCTGAGATATCTTCATCTTCCTTCATTTTTAGTTGTTCGAACTGACCTTTGTAAGTCTGAAGATTTGTTGCTTTGAATTTTGTATCTCCTTCATAAATATTTTGAAGCTTGTACCAAATCTCTTTAGCAGATTTACAGTGTGCAACTTTTATGAATAGCGTATCTCTGAGACCATTCAAAAGTACATTTGTGTCTTTGGAATTATTCTCACTGAGTTTTACTGCTTTGTCATTTGTTGGTGGAACTGTTGGTGCTGTGTATCCATCTACAATTGATTGCCAAACTTGAAATCCCTGTGCCTATATATATATCTTCATCCTTATGCTCCAAAAAGAATACTTCTGTCCATCAAACTGTGGTATTCCATTATTATATGAGTTGGTACTCTCCATAATCTACCTTTCAGTGGTTAAACTGATTTATGAAGGAACCTGCTCTGATACCAATTGTTGGATTGTTGAAAGCTGGGGTGAATCAATAATAGAGAAATTTAAGCATTTTTAACCATATAATCCAAGTGTTATATCAATGAAGCATTATCATCCAATAACTGCAGAGTAAATAAGCAATGAAAAAATGAACAAACATACACATACATAGTACACCCATGTTTTACGTGGAAACCCAAATCGGGAGAAAACCACAAAATGCTTTTTCTTATATGTCTTGAAGAATTACATGCACCAACTTCCTTTGTTTCCCAGTTGCAATTGGAAGGAAGCTCCAACAACATATTTTCTCAAGATACAACCTGAGGGAAGCTCCAAATCCCCAATTATCTAGCTACAACCAGAAGGAGGCTACAACCAACTGTCCTTGCCCCGTCCTGCCACCCTAAAGTAGAAGTAGAATGATTGAACCACTGTCAACCTGTCACTATGAGATATACCACAGTAAACTTGTACCAATAAATCTGAACCATGCATCAACCATGCATCAACCCGTACCTCAACCTTTAATCAATCTATACCATAAACAAGTGCATCAACCATGCACCAACCTGTACCAAATAACCTGTAATCAACCTGTACCATAAACAAGTGTATCCAACCTTGTACCAAGTATGTATCAATCATGTGTCAACTACTCATCAACTATAACTCATCAATATGTACCAACATCATCAACTATACACCTCATGTATATGCCAACTCATCAACTATACACCTCATGTATGTGCCAACTCATCAACTACTTGTCTCAACCATGTACTCAACATGTACCTCAACCAAAATCCCTCATCAATTTCATCATCCAAATATGATTTGTATCTCTATAATAGACCTGGTGTATATTACCACATTCCTACAAACATTCCTTAATGTTAACAACAAGAGACTAGCATTTTCATCAAAATTTTCTTTAGTCTCACATGCCTAGTTTTGGATTAGTCAACAACCCTAACTTGAAGTAATCATAACTTTTTACCTCTAATGTATAAATATATGAAACTGATACACAATGTTCTTCAGTGTATTTTATGCAATTCCTCCAGGTGTCAATACTTGGAACCTCTCATAAAAGGAGTTATAGAAAAAATGGCATACCTTGCTGAATTATGGATTATTCTAGAGAGTGACCTTGTAGAGCGTGCCCCGCATGGAATATTTGTTGAATTGATATGAAACTTTGAAACATAATACTATAGACTGTAACCTAACCAACATATTTGGTTTCACTGAATTTGTATCTGTTATGAATAATTTATGACGTTTTTACCTGAAACACCTGTTTTTGACTAGTTTCAGGACTAGCCACAAATCCTATTTTCCACGGAGTGTAACTCCAAAAATACAACAACCCACAAGCTAAATTTTTCCCCATAGATACTTGGATATGTTTTCTCAATGAAATATAAATTTCATGTTCTGAATCATTATAGAAAAAAAGTTATAGCGAAAATGGTGAGATGACCTATAAATAACATACCTTAGAAAACACCATCAAAAGAATTTATCCTTCCTTGCATTTCAGCCTTCTTGTTTTCACCTTCTGTCAAAATTTAGGCTTAGATATCCTTGGTTACCTCAGATACCTATATATATTCAATATGCTCAAGTGTGATTAAAATGAAAGAGCCTTGCCTCTTATTTATACTCTCCAAGTAGATTCCTTAAAAACATCTTCTAGGTCACTTAGCCCCACTTTCCTTATTTTAGGGTTAACCCACTTCTAATTTCTCCATTAAATTTATTATTGAAATAATTTATTTTGTATTCACTTTGAATTATAATACACTCATTACTTCACTT
>ML778738.1:549475-594277 GCA_009831015.1 Picea engelmannii
CAAGTAAACCAAGTAATCGAAAGTTGGGTTTGTACACTCCACTTCCAGTTCCTTCTCGACCATGGGAAAGTATTTCCATGGATTTTGTTGGTGGTTTGCCTATGTTGAGAAAGGGTCATGATTATCTTTATGTTGTGGTTGATTGTTTTAGCAAGATGTGTATTTTGATGCCATGTACTAAGCAGGTCACGGCAGAAAAAACAACACAGTTATTCTTTCAAAATGTTTGGGTGCATTTTGGTTTGCCCAAGTCCATCATTTCTGATCGGGGTTCTCGATTTGTTGGAAGTTTTTGGTCGAGTTTATGGGCACTCATGGACACCAAGCTAAAGAAGAGCACAACTTTTCATCCGCAGACAGATGGTCAGACAGAGGTGGTAAATCGTATAGTGGTACATCTTCTTCATGCATATTGCAGCAAGCATCCTAAGCTTTGGGATGAACATTTACACTACGTTCAACATGCGTACAATCGAGCCAAGCACTCTTCAACTCAAATGTCACCATTTGAGACATGTTTTGGCTATTTTCCCAAGTCGCCTTTAGATTTTATCTTTGGGAAAGATATTGTTTTTGATGGGCAGTATGATATTGATCGGGCAGAGAAGTTCATCGAACAAATTCAGTCAATACATCAGGTGGTGCAAGAGCAGTTGGAAAAGAGTCAGGCAAAGTACAAAGCGAGACATGACAAGCATCGTGTTGATCACAGTTTCAAATTTGGTGATGAAGTATGGCTTTACATCAGCAAGGAGAGGCTTAAAGGAGAAGGTAAAAAGTTGAAACCAATTCGATATAGTCCTTTCAAGATTATCGATAAAGTTGGTAATAATGTTTTTCGTTTAGATTTGCCTCCATATATGCAGATGTATGCAGTTCTTAATGTTGAGAATTTGAAGTTGTATGAGCCTCCGTTGATTGATGATCAAGGAGACCATGTTCATATTCCTTCTATAGATGATTTTTCTCCAGAGTATCTAACAGAACTGCAGGAAGACACCGTACTTGACAGAAGGATGAGGACTTCGAAGCGGGGAAATGTGGAGTATTTGCGAGTTGTTATTAAAGGGATGAATCCAAGAAAGGCCAAGTGGATTGAGGTTGGAAGGGTGAGGGAACTTTACCCTCATCTTCACATAGACTGAGATAGTCTTTTGGTGGTCCAAAAGCTTCCTAATGGGGAGGTGTGATCAAGGGATCAAATTTTGCTCAATTTTGAAAGTGCTCGGATTGAGACAAAAACAGTGCCATTGCGTCCGTCTCGTTTTCCTGATTTCGGCGGTATATTTATTTTCGCAAATGGAGTCCGTATGGAGGAGATATCACGATTTGATCGCCAAGTCAAACAGGGAAAAATTTGGGATGCTGATTGTACCTGTCCGTACAGTCCGTACGGCCACGTGGAGGGTCGTACCATCATGATGACGTGGCGTATTGATGATGCGGCGCAGTCTGGTTGGGTGATCATTGACGAGTGATATGCTGACATGTGTCGCTATGTGGTTGGCTTATGTTTTTGTGTTTCTATAAAATGGTTTGGAGGCCGCGGGGTTCGACCCCTGGACCTCCCAAACACCAAAGCTTTCATAACACTACGCTAGCCAACAAACCCGCACTTGTTCCTTGTTATATAGTTCGGCGCATATATATTTAAGTTTGGATGTTGTATTGTGTGGAAAAGGGCGCGGGCCGAGGCCCCAAGCCCCGACCCATGGTTTCATTGTAAACACATATAACCGCATGTTTATATATAGCGCGGGATTGCATATAGTCTACGGACTATATTATATGTATAACATTGTAATGTAAATGCACGCATTGTATATTGCAATGTATTGCAATATAACATTGCATATATGTTAACGTTTGTATATTAAAATACACGCGGGTATTATAACCTTTGGTTTAATACACATGAACCCATGGTTTGGTTGGTGTGTAACCGCGCGGGAGTTTTAAAAATGGTCAAACGACTTTTATGTTGCGCCTATGGTCGCGTGAGACATATGACCCAGTGCCGAGGCAGTTAAGGGCTGGGCACCCCTAACCGTCCTATGGTTTGTACCGGTGCGCGGTTATGCACGGGACTGGGTTCTTTACGCTTTAAATGAGCGTGTGTGCCAAGTTTGGAGAACAAGGGTGTGAATTGTAGAACCAGAGACAACATAGTTGAAGGGGAGAACTTCAAGGAGGCTATCTTCTTCATTTTTCGATCGTTTCAGGTGCCATCAGAGCCTAGACAGGGGTTTTGGGACGTTGCGGAGCCATTGGAGCAGTCATTTTGTTGATTTGAGCACTATAAGACATGTTTTTAAGCACTTTGAGAAATTTAATATAAAAGATCCATTTGGAGGCTGGACCAGGAGATGTAGCCCGGAGTGGGGTGAACTCCTTTATCAAGTTGTTGTGTTTATGTATGATGTTCAATGATTTATGTTGTTGTCTGTGTTTATTTCTACATAAGTAATCCTTTATTATGTGTTGCAAATTGATCCGGTTGCTTTAAACACATAACATTTCACTTGTAATTAATTTAATCAAGTTTATCAAGTCTTCTTCATTTTTAGATCATCCCTTAATAACTTCAATCCAATATTCTCATCTGTTATTTCTTCAGGTTCATGTTCATGTTCCTGTTCATTTTCACTAACATCACCTGCTACAGGATCCCTTCTTCCAGCTTCTCTCATGGTTTCCATCTCTTCTCTGAGACTTCTCAATTCTTCCAATACTTTTGCATTGGCTATAGGTCTACCTCCTCGACCTCTTCTACCTCGTCCTACTCTAAAAGCCATGTATGAGGTTAAGAAGTCTGTTTTTAAATTATCATTGTTCAGACTTTCTTTTGCCTCGATTACTGGTAAAGGTGAAAAATAAATTTTCCCTTTCATATACAATATTATAATTTCTCAGATCTCGCTCTGATACCACTTAATGCAACTGGTGTTAGCGAAATGTATCTGACATAGCTAAATTTGGTTATCTGTCGCTATAATTGGCGATTCGGTCCTTTTGACCAGACTCTTATTGGATTGGCAGATTAAGCACTTTTTGTTTTATCTAAGCACCTTACGACCACATGACATGACCATAACTCAACGGAAAACACTTTGAAACCTTTTCATACTTACCTTCACATTTCCGCTTCCATACACTGATGGACACGTGACCCTCAGCAGAAATCACCAAAATGCATCGGAGTTTGAACCATCCGCCTTCCGCTGAAATCTGGACCGTCGATTCTTAGCTGCTAGATTCCGCTCAGATCTCGATCGTCCGTCTTCTGAATGATTGGCACTGTCGATCCTTGATCTCTTCGAGTTCCGCTTTGCTTTCCACCATTATTCTCAATACTTACAAAATGAAAATATCAGTTCATTACAGTATTGTTTCGATTCCAAGGATCATTAAAATAATATTGACAGATCATACGTGTTCCATCAACGAGAACAAAGATATCATAATCATACACAGATGAATAGGGTTTCTCACAAATTAGAATGTTGCACAATAGAAAGAAACTTTATTAATAAATTCTCCTCAATTTGATTCGTCTCTTTCTCTCCTCTACAACTCTTCTGTGCACTCTCTCCCCCTCTCTCTTCTTCTTCCCTACGACTATTCTTTCTTTTCTAATCACATTTAACAAACTATGCCTGATCTTAGGCATTCTCCTATTTTTAGAAAAATGAATCCCTACTTTTATTCACCACTTAGAAGAGGTGTCTCAGTCTCCTCGCAGGGAGATGTTTGATAGCTATATGTTCCATATCTATCTCTAATTTTGGCAACAAGGCTTTCTATCTAGATTAAACGAAGTGTAGATTTGTTTAATCTATTATTCACTCTAACCTCAAATGTTGTTCTAGATCACAACATGTGACCACTCCACCATGAAGTCGAACTAATGCTCCTGCATCACAAATATTTTCTAGGGCACAAGGTTAAGGAAAATAATATGTGTATTGATGTGACTGAGGATATTTTTGAAGACAAGGACATTGTTTCACCTATGCAGGAACTACCACCACTCTCTGATCTGACCCCACCCTCTGATCCACCAGAAGTCGACCCGATGATTTCACTTAATTCCCTTACTAGCTTCTCTACTCCCTAGAATCTCAAATTAATTGGTTACATTAAAAATAGGAAAGTCATCATCCTTATGGACAATGCTAGCATCCATAATTTTATGTATTATCGCATTTCCCAAGAATTCAATTGTTACATATGTGTCATCAATAATTTTCAAATCATGATTTCCAATGGAGGTTCCATGAAATATGGCATACGATGTGAAAATGTGCGGCTCCAAATTGGTCAGTATCACCTAAAATCCCATATTTTTTCTATATAAATGGCTGGTTGTGACATTGTTCTTAGTATCGAATGGTTACGCAATATCAGTCCCATTCTCATGGATTTTAAGGACTTAACCATGCAATTCCAACAGGAGGGACAACAATATAAGTTCCAAGGAATCACAACAGGCTCCCCTGAGATCATCAGTTTCCATTGCATGGAAAATCTCCTCAAAAAGGGTCATTATGGAATTATTTCCAAACTCCACTCCATTCATGCTATTGAGACACCTTTTGTGCATCCCTACCTCCAATATATCATCTCCGGTAACCAAGTTTTTTTTACCACTCCCAAAGAACTTCCCCCTTCACATGGAGTTCATGAAAATTCCATTCCTGTCATACCTGGAAGTATTCCTTCCAATGTTTTCCCTTATCGTCATCCCTTTGCCTAGAAGAATGAAATTGAGAAAATTGTTCATGCATTGCTAGAAGCGAGTGTTATCCATCCTAGCACCATCCCCTATTCTTCCCATGTGGTCATGGTACTCAACTAAGAAGTTACTTGGCACATGTGTCCTTATTTTCATGCCCTCAATAAACTCACAATCAAACACAAATTCCCCATTCTTGTCATTGATGACCTCTTAGATGAATTGAGTGGTGCTCAATACTTCACCAAATTGGATATACATTCTAGCTACCACCAGTTCTGTATGAAAGAAGAAGACATTCCCAAGAATGCATTTCGAACTCATGACAGTCATTATGATTTCCCGATAATGCCCTTTGGCTTGTGTAATGCTCCCTCCACTTTCCAAATTCTTATGAATCATGTCTTTCGTCCTTTTCTCCGTCATTTTTTCTTAGTTTTATTTGATTATATTCTCATATGTAGTAAAACTTGGACATCCCATCTCTTCCATGTGAATCAAGTTCTCCATCTACTCTTTAAGCACCAACATTTCCTCAAACAATCTAAAGTATTCTTTGGATCCTCAGAATTGGTATACCTAGGTCATATTGTAGGCAAGGATGGTGTCCGGTTGGATCCTAAGAAAATTGAAGCTATGCAAGATTTCCTCACCCTAAAACTCTTAAGATCTTGTGTGCTTTTCTGGGTTTAACGGGCTATTATAGAAAGTTTGTTGAAAATTCTGAAAACATTACAACTCCTCTCACTTCTCTCCTTAAAAAGAAGATTTCACTTGGACTCTAGATACATATGACCCCTTCCAAGATTTGAAATATGCTATGTGCTCGACCCCTGTACTAGAACTTCCAAACTTCAAAAAGATATTCATATTGATATGTGATGCTTCTGGGAAAGGAATTTGGGTTTTCCTCATGCAAGATGTCAGGCCTTTGGCCTTCACTAGCAGACAAATTTCAAAGAGACATTTGGGCCAATCCATTTATGAAACGGGAATGTTAGCTATTCTACATGTTGTGGATCTCTGGCGTCCTTATTTATTGGGTCAACACTTCCAAATCAAAACTGATCATCAGAGTCTCAAGTATTTTCTGGAACAATGAATTTCATCACTGGAGAAACAAATATGGGTGACCAAGCTATTTGGATATGAGTATGAGATAATTTACAAGAAGAGAAAGGAAAATGTAGTGGTGGATGCTCTTTTCAGGAAATATGAAGTAGATGGGTCCCTTTTCTCCCTCTCCTTCATTATACCATATTGGGTCCAAGTTGTTCGTTAGGAATGGCTACAAGACCCCAAAATTTCTAGCATGATCAACAAATTGCAACACAATTCTCCATCTTCTCCAAGGTTCTCTTGGAACCATGAAGCGATTCTCTTCAAAGACCATTTGTATTTATGCAATAAACCACAACTCAAATCCATGGTTCTTTCTGAGCTTCATGCTTCACCCATAGTTGGCCATTCATATTTTACCAAAACCTATGAATGGGGAAAACATAATTTTTTCTGGGATGTTATGAAAGAATACACTCACACCTTTGTGTTTGAATGTGAGGTATATCAACACAACGATGGAGAAACAATCAAAGCTCTGAGAACACTCCAGTTGCTTCCAATTTCCCCTGCTATTTGGAGAGATATTTCTATGGATTTCATTGTTGTCTTACCTAAATCGAGAAATAAGTTAGTCATCATGGTGGTCATCGTTCATCTTTCCAAATATGCTCATTTTTTTTCTCTTAAACACCCATTCACCCCATCCACAGTGGCTCAAAATCTTCATGGATAATATCTTCAAGATTCATGGCATGCCTAATTCTATTGTTTTTGACACAGATCCCACTTTCACCAACAATTTTTGGCACGAATTGTTCAAGCTATAGGGAACCCAATTTCATCTCACCACCACCTATCACACCCAGATGAATTGTCAAATTGAAGTTGTCAACAAGTGTTTGGAAACATATTTTAGGTGTTTTTCATCTAAGAGGCGGAATTGGTGGGATCAATGGTTACCCCTAGCTGAATGGTGGTACAACACATCTTATCATACATCTACTCACATGACTCCTTTTGAAGCAGTCTATGGCCAAAAGAAAGCATTGGTTCTCTCATACATGCCAAGGGTTTTGAAGGTTCGGGAAGTTGAAAAAAATATTACATTCGAAGAGGGTATTCTTCATGCCCTAAAAGATAATTTGGTCATGGCTTAGAATCACATGAAGCAAAAAGGAGATCAAGGTCATTCTGAATGACAATTTGTTGAAGGGGACAAGGTGTTTCTTCGACTACAACCTTATAATCATAATTCACACAAAGATGAACATTGTTAGAAGCTTTCTCCCAAATTTTATGGTCCTTATACCATGCTCAAGTGAGTGAGATCAGTGGCCTACCAGTTATATCTACCCATTCAATCAAAGATCCATCTTTTTTTCATGTCTCCTGCTTAAAGAAGGTGATTGGAACTAAGTGTCAAACTCAAACCAGTCTCCCTGAGTTGGATGAAGAAGGTTCCATTTGGTTGTAGCCACAAGTAGTCTTGGACCAGCGAGAGCATCATCTCCATCAGTGTACCATCAAGGAAGTGTTAGTTCAGTGGAAAGATACAACTCGAGAAGATGCCACCTAGGAGTCGACCACCATTCTACAATAATTTCCTCATCTTAACCATTGAGGACGAGGTTGTTCTTCAAGGGGGAGGGCATGTTAGGGACCTAACCTCCCTAAACCCTCACATAGTTAGAATAATATAATTTCATGTAATAAAGGTCAATATTAATAAGGCATAGATAAGGAAGAATAAGTCAAATGTAAGAAGACCTAATAGAAGCTTCCACTTCAAGAAGGATCTTCCTCTAGATTGTTCTTTTGGATAGATATATTTAGTATAAATAGGAGTAGAGGGTATGAGAAGTTTTTTCTTGAGAATTATTATAGCAGATCACTGCTCTGTTGGAGTTTTCCCCCTTGAAGAGGCAAGTGAACATGGTTTCCTATCAATAAAGGTATTATTTTGGTGTTGTGGCTTCATTTGTTGTGTTGTTTCATTGTTATTCTCTGTAATATTTTTATTTCATGCTATTATAATAGATCTGGTACCTTGCACCATTGATGTGGATACAACCTTTCTCTCACTTTGAGTATGAATCACGAAGAAGACAAACTTCCTGGTATGAGAGATGAACTTCCTGCATTTGTTGGCAGAGATCAAGGAAATGGAATTAGGTGGGACTACCTCGAGCATCCTGTACAATTTCCTTTCCAAAGTAATAATAACACTACGAGGCGTAGACTCATATACATCATGATGTTTCCATAAATAAGGTTTTCCAAAAATAACATCATAAACTTCAAGGGGGGTGACATCACACAATAACTAATCTTTGAAGGGCTTGATATTGTAGGGTAGGCGACATTGTTGGCTGACGTACAAGTTGCTCCCTTGGTGAAGCAATCCAATGATGTATGGTTGTGGGTGCAGTGTTTTCAGAAGAGACAACCACTAGATGACCTCCACTAAGATGTGTTTCTTATGTCTATTTCTATCAATGATGAAGTGAAGCAAAGTACCCTTCACCCACATCTGTGAATGAAAGGGGCGCTCACCTTCCTCCGGTTCATCAAGTTCACTAGAATGGATCTTGGTGGTAGCAATGGTGGAACTGGGTTCTACATCAGTGATTTGTCTCCCTTTTTCTAGTTCTGACTCAAAGTCAAAACCCACATATGATTCATTGGCTTTCACCTCAGCCATCGATGACTTATTTGAGCAACATTCAACGGTGTTATGCCAGGGGCTCTTATGGAACTTGCACCACTTCCCAATGTATTTATTTGTCTTCTGATTGTCCTTCTTTTTTTTCAACTTAGACTGATTGTCCTGAGGCTGCCCATCCTTTCTTTGTCCTTTGTTCTATGGGTTGGCGCTTCCTTTTCCCTGCTTCTTCTAATGGGTTCATGGACCCAAATTGTCGTGTCTTTTGTTTAAGATTCTTCTCAATTTTGACAACATATCAATAGGTCATTCCTAAGGAAGAGATGTCTAGAAACTCCATTTATATATAGATGTATCTATGCAGACCACTGTGATACTTAAGCGCGAGATGTCACTTAGAGTCTTTGATACCCATCTTGGTGCACAAGGTATGGAAGAAATTGGTAAACTATGGAATTGTTTGGTACCTTTCTTTCCTCAAATGGGAAGTTGTACCTTTGAAGGGATCTCCTACCCCATCGTCTCTATTTTATTCCCTCATGGAAAGTTGTTGATTTAAACGTGGAAAATATTGAAAAGTCTTAATTGGTTCGAGTCCCAACTGCTTATACCCTGACCTCGCTAGGGACATGCACAGAGAAACAAATGAAGAGAAAACTAGTCAGATACAACTGATCTAGATTTATGAGAAGAACGAAATGAAACACAGATCTATAACATTAAAAAATATATACAATGAAGAATAATAGATATACAATGAAACTTAACTTATTTTCAATAAAGAAATCTGTTGAAAACTGTAAAATGCATAATGAAACAATCTTGCTTGAATAGTGGTAGCTAATCCCTAAGAATAGATGTGGCGACTATGCGCATTCGTATGAACACATTAAAATGAGGCCTCCAGGCCTTTTTAGCATCAAGAAGTAATTAGAAAACCATAGACATCCAAAAACCTAACCCTAGGAGATGAAGCACCAAAAGTCATGTGGGCCCCAATGGGGTAAGTTGGTACATCAACTTCCGAAGGTTGTAATTTTTGCATAGAATCTATGTTTTAGGTGCACGATACCCCATTGGAAATATCTATCTGAGGAATACACATTTTTCCATCACACTCTAACTCCTCCTAGAGTGTGATTGTGGCAACCCCAAAAATTGTTGTTTAGGGCCTCAAAATGACCCCGAAAGATTAGGACCCGAAAATATAGAAAAAAACTACTAAGATGAAAATTGTATGTGATCTATTTGGAAGAGGTGGGTGGCCACTGATATCCACCTAGATCAGTCTTGTATAGTTTTACAACACTTGAAAACTTGTTTTTCATCCTTTACTTTTGCATGTTGGTGCAACTTACTGTATGCTCTGCGAGATTTTTCTTTCTTTTGCTCCAAAATTTATATTTTGCATACCTTTTATTCTTCATCATATTCTTCTTTACTTTATCCTTCTTCTTTAATATTTCACATCTTCTTTCATTTCTTCATTCGACTCTTCTTCTACATCTATTTATACTTCAACTACTACTGACTAAGCATTTGTTTTAACAACATTTTCATTTTCTTCCATCTTCTCTTCCACTATTGCAAAAGCTTCAACAACTCTGATGACTACATTTATTTGTTTTTTTCATTCTTCTACTGAATATTTTCCATATCCAGTTTCATCTTTATCATACCAAGGATTTGTGATCTATTCCTTGAGAAATGCTAATTCTTCCTCGTAATCAAACTCAACATTCATCAAGCAGCTAAATTCTCTTGACATTTTTCTACAACTACAAACACAATTTCATTTTCTTCTTCTAATTCAATTTCTTCACCATGTTTTTCTTCTGCATCTTGTACAACATCACATTTTTCTTCTGCAATTTCTTCAATAAATTTCTTTGTAACAACTGTAGTCTTAATGTTTGGATCTTTGGAAAATTCAAAAACTTATTTTGTTATGATGGCCATTTTATCAACAACTGTAACGTTTTGTAACTCATCTTGATGTTGATGGGTGTTTCTCCCCTTTTCACTGTATGTCATCTTCATAATATCCCAAGCTTCTTTGCATCTAGTTTTCGATGCAATTTTTGGAAGAATGTTCTCATCTAGGCCTTGTTGAATGAGAGACAATGATGATGCATCATCCTTCCTATTGGCTATAAGTTGATCCATTTGATATTGTGTCATGGCCCTATAGGTTGCTTGATTTAGAATTTCTTCAAACCCACTCAAAACAATTTCCCATAAACCATGTTTATGTAGTTTGTCTCTCATCCTAATGACCAAAAAATCATAATTTTGAATAATGAAAATAGGAGGCCTCAACAAATCCATATTCATAACTCTAGATAATTTTTCCATCAACTATAGTTTTTTAGTGAAATAATTACAAAAATATCTTCACCCTTTTATTTTAAACCAACCTCCTTTTTTCCTCTTTTTTTTTAAATATGTCGTCTTTTTTTTTTCCTTTACAAAATATTTTTACTTTTACAAAATGAAACCAAGGTAATTATCACTTTGAAAAGTAACTTCAAATTCTCTAGAACCACAATTACTTTTACAATCACACAACTAAACCAATTCTTTAAATAAATCTTCAATTAATAATTTTAAATGAATCTTAAATGACAAAACCTAATGATATTCTTTCTCCATGGCCCTTGAAATAAATTCCTCAAAAATGTAAGTCACCTAGATTAAAAAAAACTTACAGTGGCGATGACCCTTTTTAATCCAGCGGCAAGGGTTTGCAAAAATGGCATCTTTCCTCAACAAACAACAAACTCTATCAATTTTTATTTCACCCAATTTCTACAAATATTGTCTCCTCGGATCTGTGTCTTCAACTATCTATCTGTATTAATTATCTATCTTCTCTCCACTCTATGAAGAGTCTTACAGAACTGCTCTGATACCATGTCAATCTGATACACAAAGACAAATATGAAAAAAAACACTCGAAAACTCATGGGGCATGGCTCTCCCTTCTCATTATTAAATAGATGCTCTATAATAGATATTTGACTAACCCTAGAGATTTGATACGGTAAAAGACTAAAAACTGAATAACAACTTCTATAAATAGAAAAGGAGAAAATCAACTAATCACCCAACTAATTAATCTATGCATACTTGGTCAATCAAATTCTTCTACAACTAGCAGGAGTAATTACCATACTCTAATAATAATTAATTATTTTGATTGATAATGCAGAAGACATGGATCGAGACTCCAATCTACATGCTCTCCAATGCACATTGTAACCAGCTTGAGTAAGTTGATTTGAGTCCTATTATGAACAATGTGTAAATCGACCACAAGCAATGTGCTTGAATCTCTACAAGGATATCCTCTTTACATTGGGTTCACCATAAATATGTTTTATCATTAAAAAAATTGATCTGAAGTCCACTTTTATAGAGATCAATCTCTATGGATAAGTGGTGTGGTTAGTGCATGTAATAACATGAGCATGAGCTAGTAGACATAGTAAAATTGCACACACCACATATTTCTATCAATGTTCTATCAAAATTTTGTATATCATCACTCAAACAAATAGCTCCCTTGGAATTGACATTTAATTTGTGAAACGATAGCCCAATCATCATTGTTGCATTTAACAGGTCAACTAGAAGGCTTTGGTCATTGCTTTTTACAAAAATCACTAGAGAAAATAATCTCAATGGATCCACGATCTCACCACCAAATAATCACTCCAAATGTGTCATGGACTAGGGCACAATGATTGAACTCAACTAATAATAAACAAGGTCTCTTCATTTCATCATATTGTCAAGCCATAATAGTAGGCCAATACATCATTAGAGAGGTTATTATATTTTCTTCAAGACCATTAGGTTCATGAAACTTATTTACACATTTTGTAAAACCTTGATAACAAAACATCTTTAATACCATGTTGAAACAAGAATAAATAATATAAGTGAAAAATAGATATTCCAAGAGTAGTAGTGGTGTTTATGGACTATTCAACACTTAATCACAATGAGCATACCCAAATAAATGGTGTGATACCAATCTATAATATACTCTAGATATATGGTTTTAGTTAGAAAGTATAAACCCCCACAATGAGCATAGCCAAATAAATGATGTGATACTAATCTATAAGATACTCTCTATATAAGTTTAGTTAGTAAATAAAAATCCTCTAAGATCACACCCCATATTTTTTCATATAATGTGGATCTATGTGATCAAAGTAGATAATGCCAAATCCATTTTCCTAGATGGATCCACTCGATCGACTCCCTAAATAGATCAGACCACTTTCTCACAAAATGATTTTGCTAAAATACCATAGGTTCCAACATCGTATAAACTTATCTAAAAAAATTATAAATCATAATCGAGCTCTATAACATAAGATAATAAGTTTAACTAAAATTTGTTATACTTAAACCTAACTTCAATAAATCAAGACATTGGTAGGTGAAGGTGTTGTATGGATTCATTTTGTTTATGCAAATAAGTGAAAGTTGTTTCTTACATATATATATATAGATTTACTATCTTAGGATACTCTCAATCTTTCTGCTAATGCATGTGGCTATTGGATACCCTAGATACCCTTTAAAGTGAAGTTGAGATTTTTCTTAATTGTGGTGAGGAATGGAAAGCATATCCTAATTTATTTTTTTTTATCTTCCATAATAATGGAGATGGATTAAATGAAGTGATTCAGAAATGCTTTACATGAATATAATAAACAACTACTACATTAAAATATGTTTTGGAGTATCCCTAATTACTACATTAAAACATATTTTAAGAATAAGAAATAAACAACAATACTTTGTTAAAACTTATGAATATCAATATTATTACTAATTTTATTTGTTAAAACTTATAAATGTCTTAATATCTTATTTTATTTGTTAAAACTTACATGTCTTTGTTTCTTGTTTTACAAAATAATTTTAAAAATATTTGATTTACAAATGTGTTTATCAAAGTGTTGTGAAAAACGACCAAGATATTTGTGAAAATGTGAAGAGAGCTTTCCTATTTTGATTTGAAATAAAACTTGATTTAATTTGGAAGACCTAATATGAATTTGGGGTACTTGATTTTATTTTGAAAGATGTTACATAACTTTTGGTCAGCTATTCTCTCTACTTCAATCACGTCTCTTTCCATCATCTACAGCAATAATCAGAATTTCTTATTCCACTCTTTTCCAGAGTACAACAAGAAAACAAAGAATATGGTTATTGATCAGTGATCATATTTCTAAGTATTAATATCATAATATGAATTTGGGGCACTTGATTTTATTTTGAAAGACGTTATATAACTTTGGTCAGCTATCATCTCTACTTCAATCATGTCTCTTTCCATCATCTACCGCAATAGTCAGAATTTCTTTTTCAATTTCTTATCCCACTCTTTTCCAGAGTACAACAAAAAAACAAAGAATATGGTTACTGATCAGTGATCATATCTCTAAATATTTAAATATTAATATCATAATAGTCCTTTAAAAGCTGTATGGTAGTTCATGCCCAGGAGCACATACACTTGATCGTCTATATATTTTCCTTTACGAAGTCATATACTGCAACATGAATGAATTTTAACTTTTAAACGAGCTGCATTTTTCCATACAAAATTTGTTTGCTGGGTCCTTTAACAAAGCCAGATTTCAACTTTATCATACATAGGCGAAGCCATACAGATCAAAGTTTAGTTTGTGGGATTTTTAACAGTGCCAAATTTCAAGTTTATAAATATTCAGGTAAGAATTATTTTGTGGAATTTTTAAACACTGCTTAATTTCAACTGTAGCGTACATATAAATATTCACGAATTATTTTGTGGAGTGTTTGACAACGCATAAGTTCAATACATCCCTCAGTGGCTATGAGAACCATAGAAAACTTAGCATTCAGATTGAAGCTGTTATTAAATTATCATGAGATGGTACAGCTACTAGGATACTCTTCTTGTACAACAGTATATCCCTCATTATAATGCTCAAAACCATTGGGATGCACATGATACACATTAACTGTGGGAGTTGCAGCTGACTCTGCAGCCTTCTTATCCAGCTTTTTCTTCTCGGCGTCCTTCTTTTCATCCTCCTGCTTTTTCTTCTCGGCGGCCTTCTTTTCATCCTCCTGTTTTTTCTTCTCGGCCTCCTTCTTCTCATCCTTGGCAGGGTTCTCTTTTTTCTCTTCCTTCTTCTCTTCTTTGGCAGGACCGACGCTCAGTAACTCTGCTCTGAACCCCATTTTCCTTAGTTTTGTTGTGAGCCACACGGGATCTGCTTCTCCGATCACAGTTATTTTTCCCTCTTTCATGTCCACCACAATAGAGTCCACTGAAACAGAGAATTGGCTGTATTAGTAAACCTAAATCATATATTGAAACAAAGAATACAAGGGGCACCACAAACAAGGAGTCTTATACATCAGTTTGGTGTGGCTTGGCCGTGACCTTCAAAATAGATTATTTACAGCCTGAGTGGGCCTAATGATTAAGAACATGACAAGTTCAAATCCAGATGAGATAGGATATGTATACCTCCTTAAACTTTACCAATCAAATGACTGGACGAAGAAGATCTCATACACCAATTTAGTGTCTGACTTGGAGGTGACCTTAAAAATAAATTATTATTATTATTATTTATTGTAAACAGCGAGAGAATTGAGAATCTAGATTCATACCTCCAACTCCTGCAATGGCCTTCATGGCTCTTCTCTTGCTTCTCTCATCCTCCATATTCGATTTCAAAACTACTTTCTGCACGTCCAAATAATGGTTAATCATGTATATGATGTTGAATCTTCAAATCATTAACCCAACAACAAAACTGGAATAGATTAAGAGATACTTATAATATACCTTCATTTTGATAGCCGATGAAGAGTAGCCGCGTCTGCTATTATTCTAGAAGATAAAATTAGATTACCGAGCCTTGAACGATCCTTTTCTGTATTCCAAAATGCTTGTGGTGAGGGCACATTGGCTTCCATGAGCGAAATAAATAGGCACAAGAAATGGCCCGTGAGTCCGTGATAGTGCAAGTTCCTGGAAATTGCTGTGCAAGTTCGATTTTCACTTCCGGAAAGAATCCAGGATTTAAGTGGGTGTTAATTGTACTGGCCATCGACAATGTTATCGCAGGACTCAAATTATTGATAGATATGGGAGACTGTTTGGCGGGCCTCAAACCCATGTGTTTCAGTACTCTCTTTGCAGTCAATATTAATAACTGTTGCCCTATACCGACGCGGCGTCGCCCATGAATATGCTTCAGCGAATTGAGTTGCAGTGTACCTGGACTGCTTTATAGCACAATATGCTGTGTACGATAGGCGCGCGGCGAGGCCTCGGGAATTTCGCATCGACCCCTCGCCACAGTAATATTGTGAAATGCAGAATGTCGGTTGTCTTTGGCGAGGCCTGTCGGACTCGACATTGCCGTGAAAGATGCTAATTGAAAGAATTTTGCAGTGCAATCACAAGATTGGCATGTGAGTTTTAATTTCAATTTAAAGAATTTTGCTGTGCAATCACAAGATTCTCATGTGAGTTTTAATTCAATTTCAAGAGCATATAATCATTCAATCTTTGAAAATTATAAAAAGAATTGAAAGAATTTTGCTGATTCCTATGTGACTAATTATAAAAGTAATTGAAAGAATTTTGCTGATTGGTGTATGATTTTTAATTTCAATTTGAAGAGCAGATCATATAATCATTCAATCTTTGAAAAATGAGAAGTAATAAAAATAATTAATTGAAAGAATTTTGCTGATTGGTATGTGATTTTTAATTTCAATTTGAAAGAACATCATATAATCATTCAATCTTTGAAAAATGAGAAGTTATAAAAATAATTATGTTGAATTTGAAGAGCATAGAATCATTCAATCTTTGAAAACGACAAGTTATAAAAATAATTATGTTGTATTGGACATTGTCATGAAAGATATTAATTGAAACAAAGAATTCTGCTATGTAATTATAAGACTGTCCTGTGATAAAATTTGAATGACTGGTTTTAATTTCAATTTGAAAAAACATATAATCATTTAATATTAAAAAAATAATTAAATTTTTTAATTAAAATATTTAAAAATTAAATATTATTATTTTTAAATTTTTACTTAGTTAAAAATTAAAATTAACAATAATTAAATGAAAAATTTGTAAAATTTTAATAATAAAAATTAATAAATAAAGAGAATTGCAAAACAAGTCCCGGCTCCTTTAAATAAATAAGTGAGTTTAAAGAAACATGGTTATAAATTAGGTTAATTAAAGCTTTTGAAAAAAAATAATATAGATATTTACATATCAAATGGAATAACTCGATAACTTATAAATATATAAACTACTATCCCAAGAATCAACATAAGTCTTGGCTTTGTTTAGTTTGTAGACAATTTATAATTCTTGGCTTGTGTAATTTGTAAACAATTTATTGTCTAAATTAAGAAAGAGTGATTTTATAGAAAGTTGTTTCCTTAATGGTGAAAGAGTGTGTCACACTAGTGTTACAAAGCTACAATATTTCTACATTTTTTTGTCACTTGGTGTATCCAAGTAGTTTCAATATTTGTGGTTATGCAATACTACCTTGCTTTGACCGCAGTGGCTTGGCCAACGTGCACCTAATACAACTAGAACACGCCTCTTTACTTAAGATCTTCTCATAATGTTTCCTCAGGCTATAACAAGTTAAATGTTTAACCAAGCCTAACACACTTGCTTCATCCAATAAAAACATAGGCATGCATCCAACCACAACTTCAAAATAGTTTAACAATACAACATTTAGACAATATTACACTTAGCCAATTTAACAATATCAAAGGAACACCCACATCTAATATACAATAAAGAATCCACAATACACAACACAAGTATGATCACTGGCACCCTAGGAAGGTGCCTTAGAACTTTGTTATAAAGAGAATGTTTACATGATACAATGGGGGCATCACAACTAACTATGTACAACCTAGTTACAAAAGTACATAGAAATAAAGACAAACAACCTTCATCTCAATTTTCCCAACAACCTTGTACAAACCAATGCTAAGAAGCTTCCACAAGCTTGTCTCCTACAAGTCTTGTTCCACTCTTTGTCTCAGTAAGGCATTACAATTCATTTCATTGTGCCCAACCTTGAACAAGTTGTTACAATCACATAACTCCTTGTACTCCTTGTTCTGTGAGCTCTTGTATCCACTTTCTTGTATGCCCTAGCAAGCCCCATCCATCCAAGGTGGACCCAAGTGTCCTTGAGATGAATTTCTCATCTTTGTTGACTTGTCAATTGAGTTGATTCCTCACGTTGTTCGAGAATGTTTTGGGTTCACTCAAGTTGTCTCATCTTCTTAGATCATTCCATCTTCCCGATTCGCCCTATTTGCCAGGTTGTCTCGAGGCCACTGAGGTCATCCTATCTTTCTATCATTTCCTAAGTGAGCCCAAATTCTCCTAAGTGGGCCAACTCGTCTAATCTATCTCAAGTCCATTGAAGGAAAATTCATCCGAGTCAATTCAATTGCACCCAAGTGTGTCAAAGGAATTTGTTACATTTGTTCCCAACAAATGCATATCTAAGGGAGTACACTTGATGAGTGCAACCCATGGTTGCAGTTTGTGGAAACCTGTGTGCGAAAGTGCCTTGACCATTGATCACAACCCCCAATTGTGGACTTCCTAACTCCATCGATTCATATAAGTCTAGGCATCCAAGTCATCAAGTTTTCTAGTTCTACTTGTTATCTATGTCAAGTGCATGTTGTAGATGAGGCTTCCTGAAACAACCTTATTTACCTCTAGCCAAGTCCGTATAACTCCATTGGTGCATCTGACTTGCCACAATTTGCGATGTGCATTTTCCATCTGTAGGAGTATTGTAGTTCATCTATGGGGCGTCCTATTTGTATACAGGTGCACCCAACCCTATCTATGGAAAGTCTTGCCAATAGACCAAGATCATCAACCATTTGAACTATGCCTTACTACAAGCCAAGGAATTTATCTATCCAAGGTGTGCCTTGCCAATGGGCCAAGGTGACTTTCTGAGGTTCACTTTGCTAATAGAATAAGGAAACTTAATTGTCGAAGATATCCATCTATGTCTATGCACCATAGGTGATTGACACCACTCTAGGAGAGGATTTTACAATGTGATTCTAGAGAAGGATGTTGCCTTACCACACATCTAGAGTTTATGCTCTAGCTATCATGTGTTAGGGTCCTAACCTGCACATAGGTAGAGAAATATATTCAGATGTAATAAAGGTCAATATTAATAAGGCCTTTCAATAAAATAGAATAAGGCGGATGTAAGAAGACTTAATAGAAGCTTCCGCTTCTAGAAGGATCTTCCTCTAGATGCTTCTCTTGATAGACATATTTAGTATAAATAAGGGTCGAGGGTATGAAAACCCTAGCTTGGAGATTATTGTAACAGAGCATTGCTCGACTAGAGGTTGCCCCCTCGAAGAGGCCCGTGAACATTACTTTCTGAATCAAAGTGTTATTTATGTTGTTGTTGTTATATCATTTCAATGTTATTGTGGAGATTATGTTGGTTATATTACTGTTATTCTGCCATTTCTAGAATTTTATTTATGTTCTGCATACTTTTTATATTTGGTATATTACAAGTGGTATCAGAGCACTTTCCTTGGTAGAAATTGTGGGAATTTTTTTTCAGGGTAGAGACGTATTCTGGCATGTTTAAGCCATAGATATCTGTCATTACGCACATAAACCCGCAGTTGAGGGATTCATACATGCAGGAAATACAAGTGATTCTTAAGCGCACATCTGTTGGCCACCCTTGTAACCCCTGTTGGTACCCCTTCGAGTGGTAGCGCATCAGAAAACACCTGTGTACATATCGGCCTAGATTTCCTGAAGACCTATTTAGATAAACGATCGGTCGCCTCACTGTTATAGTCCCACCGAGAACAACACTCGGGAATATACTCTCTAGTACCTGGGTAGTCGGGTAGTACGGCTAAGGGTACAGTCTATCCTCCTTAGTTCGTGCTATGAGATATTGGGCTGAGTACTATTGTTGGACCCCACACATATATCAAAGAGCTATAGCACAGGGAAAACCCTTGTATGTAGAACCCTTGAATACCTAACCCTTGGGGGACAAAAACATAAACAAATTAAAACAAACAAGATCTGTTGTCGCGCAACTGTGTTCGGGTTGCCAAATCACTACAGTTTTCTTACTAGTTAAGCATTTGGGGATTTCATCGTTGTAGTATTCTTCAGACCGGAGTATAACTCCGCAGGTATTAAAAAAAAAAAAACAAAAAAAAAACGTCTGGAATTTTTTTCACCATTATTTGAGACCTATTCCATTGGATTCATCTCTTCTCCCTTATTACATTCATCCATATCATTTTTTGGAAAACGTTTTGACCCCGCCCACCCCTTTTCAGTTCACCCATCCTCATGGCCCATACCCGTAGCCAAGACCTAGAAGCTCGCTTCAACACCTTGCAATTTGGTCTCCTCGAGACCCAAAAAGAAGTGAAACAACTCAATGCCAATGTTGCCTCCATCAATACATCCATCAATACAACCATAAATACAACCATGCAGTCCTCAATGGAGGAAGTCAAACAAGAACTGACAACCCAGCTTGAATCTGTCTTTGCATCACTCTGCACCAAACTGAAGATCGCTACATATGACCTTTATCTGACGCACATCCAAAGACTAAAGGTGAACATTCCTCCCATTCCCATACCTTTCAGCACCATCACTTTCAACGTGACCTATGCCTTCCATGGGTGGATGTGACCAAGTTTGATGGCTTGGACCCCACTGGTTGGGTAACCCAAATGGAACATTATTTCTCTTTATACGGCATTACAGATGACTTGGACAAACTCCGATATGGTGTTCTCCATCTAGATCAAGAACGTTGGCAATGGTGGCAATGGAGAAAAACTTCCCGTCAAGGGTATATTGCTTGGACCCAATTTGTGATTGAGCTTTATGAACACTTTGACAATGACACCAACCATTTGGGCCGTTTGACGAAGTTGAAACAACCAGGAACAGTAGAAGACTTTATAGCTACCTTTGAGCGCCTGGCTTTTCGAATAGAGGGCATGACTGATGCTTTCTTTCGAGAGTGTTTTATGAGTGGCCTCAAGGATGAAATTCGGGCCCATGTCCTCATGGATTGAACTTCGAGTTGGGTGGAGGCTACTAAAAAAGCTAAAGAAGCACAACAGGTTGTATCCTCTCAAAACCGTAAACCCTCCTTTATCCCTCACCCTAAACCCATAAATTCCACTACTCCCTCCGCCCCATTAAAGATCCAAAAATTGACCAGGGATGAAATGACTGAACGCCAACTCAAAGGCCTTTGTTATAATTGTGATGACAAATATTTCCCGAGCCACAAGTGTAAGGAACAAAAGCATTTTATGGCCATCGCTGACGATATTTCGGAAGACAATGTTGAAACTCCCCTTGTGTCTGAGTCACTTGAAATCACTGACATAACCCCTCCCTCAAACCCTCCTAAAGTGGAACTGATCATTTCCGTCAATGCTCTCACTGGCTTTTTCCGCCCCCCAAACCCTCAAGTTAATCGGTTACATCAAGCATCGGAAAATCAACATTCTAGTTGATAGTGGAAGCACCCATAATTTTATTCACCGCTGCATTGCATAAGAAACTCATTTCTACATCCATGCCGTCAACAATTTCCAAATCATGATTGCCAATGGTGGTTCCATGAATTGTGGAGGGCGCTGTGAAAATGTGCATCTCCAAATCAGTGACTACCACCTCAAATCCCATATGTTTGCTATCGACATGGGCGGTTGTGACATTGTGTTGGGTGCAAACTAGCTAAGGACTTTGGGCCCCATTCTCATGGATTTTAAGGAATTAACCATGCAATTCACCCAGGAAGGCCACCAATATAAATTCCAAGGCATCACTGTTGGTTCACCTGAGGTCACTAGTTCCCATCGCATGGAAAATCTTCTCAAAAAAGGTCATTCTAGTGTCATTGCCCAACTCCATGCCATACAAGCAACAGAGACACCCCCAGTGTTGCAAGACCACCAAGCCCTCCTTTCTAAACATCAAATGGTATTTTCCACTCCCCAAGGACTCCCTCCTTCCCACGGTGTTCATGATCATTCCATTCCCCTTGTACTCGGAAGCCTTCCTCCCAATATATGTCTGTATCGCCACCCCTTTTCACAAAAAGATGAAATTGATAAAATTGTTCAGGAACTCCTTAATGCAGGCATTATTCGCCCTAGTATGAGCCCTTACTCTTCTCCTATAGTCATGGTCCTGAAGAATAAAGGTTCTTGGAGAATGTGTCCTGACTTGCGTGCCCTCAACAAACTGACCATTAAAGACAAATTTTTCATTCCTGTCATTGATGACCTCCTGGATGAATTGAGTGGTGCCCAAGAGTGGTGCCCAATTCTTTACTAAACTTGATCTTCACTCAGGCTATCACCATATACGTATGAAATAGGAAGACATTCCCAGGACAACCTTTCGAACTCATGAGGGCCACTATGAGTTTTTGGTCATGCCCTTTGGCTTGTATAATGCCCCCTCCACCTTCCAAAGCCTCATGAATCATGTCTTCCATCCCTTTCTTCGTCATTTTGTCTTAGTTTTCTTTGATAATATCCTCATCTATAGAAAAACCTGGACAGACCATCTTACTCATGTGGATCAAGTTCTCCATCTACTCTCTCAGCACCAACTTTTCCTGAAACCGTCTAAATGTGCTTTTGGTGTCTCAGAAGTAGAATACTTGGGTCATATGGTTGGCAAGGATGGCGTTAGGGTGTATCCGAAAAAGATTGAAGCTATGCAAGACTGGCCACACCCAAAGACTCTCAAAATATTGCATGGATTTCTGGGCTTAACAGGGTATTATCACAAGTTTGTTAAGAATTATGGAAAGATTCTCGCACCTCTCACAACTCTCCTCAAAAAGAACTCTTTCACTTGGACTCCATCCATTGCTCAATCTTTCCAAACCTTGAATATGGCCAAGTGCACCACTCCGGTTCTAGCCCTTCCTAATTTCACAAAGACCTTTCTGTTGGAATGTGATGCCTCGGGGAAAGGAATCGGTGTTGTCCTTATGCAAGAGGGTCGACCTTTGGCCCTCACCAAGAAGCAACTATCTGAAAGGAATCTGGGTAAACCCATCTATGAAAAGGAAATGTTGGCTATTATGCATGTTGTTTATCTGTGGCGCCCTTATCTCTTGGGGCAACATTTCCAAATTAAGACAGACCATCAAAGCCTCAAGTACTATCTAGAACAACGCATTTCCTCCCCGGAGCAACAAAAATGGGTTACTAAACTCTTTGGATATGATTATGAGATCATTTACAAGAAAGGCAAAGACAATGTGGTGGCAGATGAATTGTCCCAAAAATATGAAGAAGAAGGATCCCTTTTTTCTCTTTCCTTCATTGTACCAGATTGGCTTTAAGCTGTTCGCCAGGAATGGCTACAAGATCCAAAAAGTTCACATCTGATCCAGCAATTGCAGACCAATGCTCCAGCTCCCCCAGGGTACTCTTGGCTCCAGGATGAGCTTCGATACAAAGGCCGTTTGTATTTAAGTAAAAAATCAAAGCTTAAATCCATTGTACTTTCTAAGCTTCATTCTACACCCACAACAAGGCACTCTGGGTTCACCAAAACCTATGACAAGGTCAAACGTTCTTTTTTCTGGGATGGTATGAAACAGGACATCCGTAATTTTGTCGTTGAATGTGATGTGTGTTAATGCAACAAGGGAGAAACAGTCAAATCTCCAGGCACACTACAACCGCTTTCGATTCCACCTGCTATTTGGAAGGATATCTCTATGGACTTTATTATCGGCTTACCCAAATTGGGAAATAAATAAGTCATAATGGTGGTTGTGGATCGCCTTTCCGAGTATGCTCATTTCTGCGCTCTTCAACACCCATTTACTGCATCCACGGTGGCTCAAATTTTCATGGACCAAGTCTTCAAGCTTCATGGCATGCCACACTCTATTGTTTTTTATCGTGACCCAACTTTCACAAGCAATTTTTGGCAAGAACTGTTCAAGATACATGGCACCCAATTGCATCTCATCACAACTTATCATCCCCAGACTGATGGTCAAACGGAAGTTGTCAACATGTGTTTGGAAACATATCTTAGGTGTTTTTCCTCTGAAAATCAAAATCAGTGGGCTCAATGGTTACCCCTAGCCAAATGTTGGTACAACACTTCCTACCATACAACTACAAGCATGACTCCTTTTGAAGCGGTATATAGACATAAGCCACCTTCATTTCTCTCATACTTACTGGGTACCTCGAAGGTCCAGGCGGTTGACCAAACAATTACATTTCGAGAGGATATTCTTCGTACTCTCAAAGAGAACTTGGTCATGGCACATAATCACATGAAGTAACAAGTAGATCAAGGTCGCTCTGAATGTCAATTTGCAGAAGAGGATCAGGTGTTTCTGCGATTGCAGCCATACAAGCAAACTTCCCTGAAGCCCAAGCACTGTCAGAAGCTAGCGCCCAAATTTTATGGTCCTTATACAGTTCTCAAGCATGTGGGACAAGTCTCCTATCAGTTAGCTCTGCCCAGTCATTCGAAGCTACATCCTATTTTTCATGTTTCATGCTTAAAGAAGGTGATTGGAACTAGGTGCCAAATTCAAACCAACCTTCCCGAGTTAGCTGAAGAAGGATCCATTTGGCTAAAGCGAGAAGCAATTTTGGACCAACGTGAGCATCGCCTATGTCAGAGAACCATCAAGGAAGTGTTAGTCCAGTGGAAAGATACAACTCTAGCAGATGCCACTTGGGAACCATCTACCATTCTGCAATAGTTTCCACCTCTCAAGCTTTGAGGACAAGGCTATTTTTAAGGGGGAGGACATGTAAGGTTCCTAACCCGCACATAGGTAGAGCAATATATTCATATGTAATAAAGATCAATATTAATAAGGCTTTTCAATAGAATAGAATAAGGTGGATGTAAGAAGACCTAATAGAAGCTTCCGCTTCTAGAAGGATCTTCCTCTAGATGCTTCTCTTGATAGACATATTTAGTATAAATAAGGGTCGAGGGTATGAAAACCCTAGCTTGGAGATTATTGTAACAAAGCATTGCTTGACTGGAGGTTGCCCCCTCGAAGAGGCCCGTGAACATTTCTTTCTGAATCAAAGTGTTATTTATGTTGTTGTTCTTATATAATTTATGTGTTATTGTGGAGATTATGCTGGTTATATTACTATTATTTTTCCATTTCTAGCATTTTATTTCTGTTCTGCATACTTTTTGTATCTGGTATATTACATCATGACTGCAAATCAACTATAAGCTGCAAAGTGCATTTTTTGTGCAGGTCCAATGATGGTTCTTATCTTCAATGGATTTTTGGGTAGGAAAATCATTCAAGAAGGCTCTAAATATATAGGCTTCCTCTTCTTCGGTAAGGTTACGTGTTGGTTTGGGATCTTATAGCAGCTCTAGAAAAAATTTCATTGTGGAGAAGTCCCCTATATTTTCAGTGATCCTTCAAGGGAGCCATCTATATTAATGATGGATACTTCAATAATATTTCACTTTCAAATTGTTTTTAACAAAATGTGTGATTTTCACGCTTAAGTAAGAGGTTGGAACTTGATCATTAAGTAGAGGTATTATAAATATATTTACTTAAAACATCAACTACTATTCAAATTTTGTGTTAACCAGATTAAGCTCATTTTATGGAACGCATGTATAAACCCATAACAGATCCTGAATTGGCTTTTATAAAGGTTAAATAAAATAATTAAAGATTAAAATGAATGTTCAAAAAAATACATGATTAAATGATTATCATGGATTTATATGAATCTCTAATCAAATCTAATAAGCATATAGAAGAATTAAAACACAGATATCATTATTTAGTTGTTTAAATAAATATTTTTTTATGTAAACTTATAAAACAATTCATTTGTTTAAAATTTATTAATATTACAGAGGTACACATCCTGTCAATATAGCTAAATACTCTTAGTATTCCACTCTTGATGCGATCAATATAGGAGGATGGTTTGACATCTGTGTAATCATGGTAGAGGAATCAAGATGGAGATTCTTTTGAAAGGTTGTACTATCACTATTACTTGACATATTATCAATGGTTTTGTCTAACTGTTTTATGTTTTGGAATCCAGTGACTTAAATCTGTATGAAATCACAATTTTCTTCTATTTAAATTGTTTTTTTGAATGTAGAACTGGATTTAGCTTGCTGATAAACCTCTAGGGCACCCAAATTATACAAAAATAGGCACTCAAATCTATATATCCAACAATCACTTATCATATTTTGGGAAAATATCACCCAAAAATATCTCCTAAGAAATACTAAAACGTAAAACATTTAGCGTACTACATTATCAACTCTGCATGCAAAGTAGCTTGGTATCTCAATCCCATTCACACTAGGAGCTTATGTATCAAGTTTATTGAAATTATTTATGATTTCATTTTCTCCAGAGAAAATCAATCAATTAATTTGCTATTAAACAACGATGTTATTCGAGTTGATAAATTAGTTTGCTTGAAACCAATACATTGGAAATTTCAGTCTGTATTGTATTTTAGGTGTGGGATTAGTGTTATTGTTGTGAAGGAAAGTAAAGATGCAAACAATGAAAGAGAAGATGAGAAACATTGGAACAACTGTTAAGGAAGATATGGATAAAGATAAGGTTTCAACCCAAGAGAGGGTATAATTCTCAAAAAAAGATTTACTCTCATACATTGAAATTGATTCTTCATGAAATTTAGAAACCCAATCTATGTGAATTATAGATCAATGTTAAGGGTAACATGGATATATTCTGTGTGTTATATATGTTCTAGTAGATAAATAGAGGATTGAATGAAATAAATTTGGGATTGGGATGTTTTGTACTTCACTGTTGTTGTTATATATGCATGCAAATTGATAAGGTGACTTCACATAACCCTCTAGAAATTGAAATAGCCCATGAGATGAAGGATTCCAAACAATATAAAGTTGAAATGAAATCAAATGTTGTTAATTTTGAACACATAGCTTAAAAATAAGAGGCCAAGCAAACTGGCCACAAACATACAAGCCACCATAGTGCAGGTAATATTGGTTGGCCACCATAGTGTACGCAATATTGCTAATAAAACATGGATACTCCTCAAACTTATGATCCTTATCCAACTGGCCGCTCATATAGATATTACTTATGAGCATCTAAAATGCTACAAGAGCTCCTATAAATTCATTCCCAATGCTTGAAATGTTCCAGCCCAACATCAGATTTTTATCAGAGTTGTTCAAAGGAAACCAAGGGCCTTGAGTGAGTGATCCCCGAGATTGATGTGTGGTCTCTCAGGTGTGCAAGAAGTGGTATAGGATTGATTCCCTAACAAGGAAGCATGTGATTGTGGCCTTTTGTTACAAAATCACACCCATTGATCTCACTTGGTGCTTGAAGTAGCCAGAGTCATTGAATTGGAATGGGATATTGAGGACCACTTTATTTAACCTCATCCTAGAGAATTGGGGAACCTACATTTTCCCTTAGATTCCAGGAATATCCTCCTCTTGCCTATGTGTCAATATCAACAAGCATTATGGGTTCTCCACTTTTGGACATCTAGAGATTGCTCACTCTTGTAGGTTAATTCTAAAACCCAAACATATGAAATTTTCACTAATGATTTAATATAATTTCATCCAATGCAATCCAAACCAATGAAAATAATGACCACTTGCCTATGAAAAGTTGTTGTGTAGATCTAGCTAAAGACAAAATGAGCCAAAATGCAGAATGTAGGAAAAAATAAAACTGAAGCAATTTCACAATGTTGACGACGGACATAGCTTCTAGTTCATAGGTCACATGAAAGAGATGTTTGATGTGTGCAATATTTGTGATATGGAAATAATGAAAATGAGTGGAATGGTTTCTATTTAACCTTTTTTTCATTATTAGCCCTTTAAGTAGAACCTCTATGGTAACTTAGAGGCACCTCTGGGGATGAGCATCGATTTTGTTTATCGATTTGAAGTCTACAGTTCTTTTGGAATATTGATCCAAAAATAAACACAATCAATGGCTTGTCTTGGAAAGACCCATTATGGCCAAATTTAGAAGGGGATATGTCTTTGCTTGGGGTTGGGGCTCTGTACGCACCTGTTATTATTTTCTAGCTATATGTTAAATAATATGGATAATCAAGGTTCAGATAAGACTCATTCCAAGGAGGCCAAACAAGTACAGACAGAGGGAGGAAAAACATATACCATGCACTATGTCCTCTTCCCTCCAAATGAGATCATCTACACGAGGATGTTATAGGAACATAGCGAAGATGTTACCATCTCAACATTATGGAGTTGGAATATTTTGCATGACAAGGATGTGGTGAGCACAACAAATCCCTTGTTGATGATTCAATCTCTTTCATGACAAGGTCGTGGTGAGCACCACAAAGGCCATGTGGTAGGTTCAAAGAGGTCATGGCAGGTGCACCTTCAATGTTGAGAATTTAGAGTTGCAGAGCATCACAAAGGTCCATGTGGTAGGTGCAAAGGAGGTCATGGTAGGTGCACCTTCAATGTTGAGAATTTAGAGTTGCAAAGGAGGTCATGGAAGGTGCACCTTCAATGTTGAGAATTTAGAGTTAGGTAATAAATGAAATCATGACAAAAAAATTTAAATCATGAGTAGAATTAATCCAGACCAATAAGTGTTTTGTTATTTTTAAGTTTGGAACATAGCATATTCCATGAAAAATTAACATGACCTTAATATGAGGCCAAATAATAGGAGAAAGATATTGATTGGCTTATTAAAATTGCTTTATATAAAAGTTAGGGTAAAATATCAATGAATGTTTTGATTTACTTGCAAAAAAATCTAAATGATGGTAAGCCATTTACAATAGTTCTAGCCTCAAAGGTAGATACTAATAAATACATTTTTCTTTCAAATTCACAGTATCAACATAATTATTGTTATTTTACATAAATTAACACATTCTAATAAAAAATAATAAGATTTTTTTTTTCTTCCATTCATTCTATATTCTTCAAAAGCATTAGAGGTTATGTCATTGAAAATATGAATATATTTTCCTAGTTGAAGAGGCTTTCTATGTTTCATTTGTTTCCATGCATCATCAATAGCATTTCAATCTACCTCATTTAGTGCATGTGGTGCATTGAGAGATAGAAACATTAACATATCCAATGTCTCGAATGAAAGTCTTGATCTATCATCATTTTTTATCCTATTTAATTTTGAGAAGCCTATTTCACACATTGCCATACTTTATGGAATAATAAAAATAAATTTCTATAATTGCACCAAATAGGGAAAGCCTTCAAACCATTTAGACTCATCTCCACATAGATCCCACAATCTAAACATATTCTTTTTTGGGGAACATTTATAAATAGTACAAATAAATTCATCCATTTCACCTAGAAATTTAGCAATATCCACAATAGTTGAGTCCCCAACACTAAATTTTTCACATAAACATTTCAACCATATTTTTGTTTGAGAGTCTCTATTATCCATTTCTTCATAATAATGACGAGGACTTAAAATATTAGCATCATTAAATGTATTTAAATATGTGAAACTATTATCTAGATATTCAGTCACCTTCATAACAAAACATTTTCCCAAAATAATACGACCATATATTGTCCCTAATATTTGTATTTTTGGAGGAAACACTAGCTCTGAACTTGAATCCCTTCACTCAACTAGAGTTTTTTTTGTAGCCTATGTAATGGAAACGACAGGGGGAGATGTAAAGTTTAACCTTGTACACTTATTTACTGAAAACTTATTTTTAGTAAAAGAATAGAAAAGATACAATGAAAAATACAAACATTATACAGAGATTTTTCCCCTGGAAACCCAAACCGGGAAAACTAGCATATTTTATATTCACTCATAGTGATACATTGTTTACAATAAAATATACATATAGGAAATAGAGGCATCCAAATCCCTAACCCAATGACCTGGATTAGTCAACAACCCTAATTCCTTAACTGGAAATAGAAAACCATCGAATAAAACCATGTTCCGAAAAACCGCCCAACAATGGACACAAAAATCGAGGCGACACAAAAAATGTGGCAAAAAATGTGACACGATTCCCAAGGCAAAGAATATAATACATACCCAAAATTATCCTACTTGTTGTTTTCTTTTCATACAGGGGGTTACAAGGTTACTTAGTCAACAATCCATGGCACCAATGCCCATAGATCATCTACACCAAGAGAACTTCTCAGTGCTCGCAAATTTTGTTAATGAATCTACAACATTCTTCAAAGTGTCCACCTTCCTAGGCAACAATTTATTTTCTTCAACCATGTCTCTCACAAAGTGATATTGAATATCAATATGCTTTGTCTTTGAATGATAAGCTAGGTTCTTCGCTAGAAAAAATGCACTATGGTTGTTGTACCAACCCAATACCTAAACACAATCTTTGTAACCATACTACTTCCTTTCTTGCATGAGTGTATGCCATGTATTCAGTTATGTAGTTGAAAGTGCCACTATATTCTATCTTTTTCTGATCCAATCGATTGCCCCTCCAAATAGGTTATACCCATACCCATTTTTAGATCTCCTGTGATCTAGATATTCATCCCAATATGCATCCACCAAGGCATGTATGTCCAACTAAATCTAAATTGGAGGAAATAATGGATACTAAGATGGATGGTTTAAAAAGGGAGATCATTGAAGGATTGAAAATTTTCCTCATAGAGAGGACACCTGATAGTGAAAATGTATCCCATGAAATTCATGATGAGGAAATAAGTAAGATGAATCAAGAATGGAGAAACTCCAACTTTGGGTTGAATACCAACCACGGTCCTAAGATCGATATGAGGAATTTTGATGGAAATGATCCAATCACATGGATACTTCAGAAGGAGCAATTATTTGATCTACATAATGTGCCAGATATACAAAAGGTACGAATTGCTTCTTTATATTTAGAACCCAATCGATTTGTATGGTATCGATGGATTTGTTCTTGCAAATCACTCATCACTTGGACAATTTTCACAGAATAAATGATAGAACGCTATGAGGATACAAGGAGAAATACCTTCTTTATCCAATTGATAAATCTCAAGCAAAAGGGTTCAGTTACAGAGCACATTGAGAGCTTCCAAATATTGAATATAAAGGTAATAGATATTCTAGATGAGCACTTGATTGATGTATTCATAGGAACTTTAAACGATAACATTCAATATGAGGTTCTCCTTTGGGAACCCAAATCATTAGAGACTGCATTTAGGGTGGCAAGAAATGTTGAAAGTAAAAATATGTCTATCGCTACTAGAAGGACCAATCCTAACATCTATCGAGAGAATAATGCTCCTTCTTATAAAACACCTCAACCTACAAGGTTGACACCTCAACAATTGGAAGAAAGAAAAACAAAAAGGTTTATGCTTTAATTGTGACAACAAGTGCAGTAAGGGACACAAGTGTCGTGAGAAGAAATTATTCTACATATATAGTGAAGAGGAAGAAGAACAAGAACAAGAACAAGAACCATCTCAAGATGAAAACGTAGAAGCGATTTCTTCTAAAGAGTTGACTCTCACGATATTGTGTAATGCATTGTATGGAATTAGAACTCCTCAAACCCTCAAGATCGAAGGATATATCAAAAAGAAAAGGGTAATAGTGCTAATTGATTATGGTAGTACTCATAATTTTATTCACTATAAATTAGCCAAAGCTCTCAATTTCTTTGTATATCTAGTGCTAGAGTTTCAAGTAATGATTGCAGATGGAGGAACTATCAATTGCTCAGGAAAATGCAATAAGATAAATCTTACTATGGGGGAATATGTAATGAATAGTCCAATGATTACTATAGCCATGGGTGGTGTTGATGTCGTACTAGGAATCAAATGGTTACATTCATTAGGAACAATGCATTTTAATTTTTAAGAACTTTTCATGAAATTTTCATTGGAAGGAAAAGAAATTGAGTTAAGAGGTATCACTGGAAACCCATTAAGGTGATAAGCTCTAATGACATGACAAAATTATTGAAAAAGGGGCATCAAGGTGTTATTGTAAAACTATGCTCACTAGATGTTCAAAAATCTAAGCCATCTATTACGCTAGATCTCCCAGGGATCATTGATAATCATTCCAAAGTATTTGAAGATATTCCCAAAGGTCTTCCACCCAATCAAAATCATGATCATGATATTCACCTAATTACTAGGAGTTTTCCTCTTAACATCATGTTGTACAGATACCCTTATGCCCAGAAGAGTGAAATTGAGCATATGGTTGAAGAAATGATAGAGGCTGGCAATATTAGACCTAGCCAAAGTTCTTACTCTGCATCGGTGGTAATGGTATTCTAGAAATATGGTTCATGGTGTATGTGTCCATATCATAGAGAGATCAACAAGATCACTATTAAAGATAAGTTTCCCATTCCCGTCATTGATGAATTGTTATATGAAGTACATGAACCAATCTATTTCACAAAGTCAGATCTTTGTTTAGGGTGTCATCAGATTAGAATGAAGGAAGAAGATATCCCAAAAATAGCATTCTGAATTCATGAAGGCCATTATGAATTTTTCGTCATGCCTTTTGGCCTTATAAATGCACCTTTCACATTCCAAGGGTTGATGAATTCCATTTTCAAGTCATTCCTTCGAAAATTTGTGTTAGTATTTTTTGATGATATACTAATCTATAGAAAGTCTTGGGAGGATCATGTGCGACATGTTGACAAGCTTCTACAACTAATAAAGGAGCAATAACTATATGCCAAACCATCCAAATGTTTCTTTGGGGTGAAGGAGGTAGATTATTTGGGTCATATTGTATCTCATGAAGGTTTCAAGGTAGACCCTAATAAGATTAAGGCCATGATGGACTAGTCGATTCCCAAAACATTGAAGAATCTTAGAGGAATTTTGGGTTTGATAGGTTACTACTGCAAGTTTGTTCGAAACTATGGGAGAATAGAAACATCTTTAACGACACTAACTAAGAAGGATGTATTTTCATGGACTCTAGAGGAAACTAAATCTTTTGAAAAACTTAAAGAGGTGATGTGTAAAGCTCCTGTCTTGACCACACCAAAGTTCACAAAAACCTTTATCATGGAATGTGATGCCTCGTGAAATGGCATTGGTGTTGTCCTAATGCAAGAAGGAAGGCCGCTGGATTTTGAAAGTCGACCACTCAAGGGAAAGGACTTACACAAACCCATTTATGAGAAGGAAATGATGGCAATACTACATGCATTGAAGAAATTACACCCTTACCTAATAGGTAGGCACTTCAAGGTCAAAACAGATCATGATAGTCTTAAGTACTTCTTGGAACAAAGACTATCTTTAGAAGAACAACAAAAATGGGTGACCAAGATTTTGGGTTATGATTTTGAAATCATCTATGAAAAAGGGAAGCAAAATGTTGTGGCAATTTCACTCTCAAGAAAGGATGAATATGTTGAGACCTTTCTTTGTGCTATCTCGATCATCCAACCCGATTGGATAATAGAAGCGAGGGATGAATGAAAGAATGACGAAAATGTGTGGACTCTCATTCAAAGGTTGCAACAGGATTCCAGTGCATTAGATACATTTACATGGAAAAATGATTCACTATGGTACAAATATCTCTTATATTTATGTAAGAACTCCCAACTCAAACAAAAGGTACTATTGGAATTGCACACCTCTCTGGTAGGAGGGCACTCGGGATTTTTGAAAACCTACCATAGGGTGAAGAAGGAAATTCTTTTGGATGGCCTTAAAATTGATGTTCAAAGGTTTATAACAGAATGTTTGGTTTGCCAACAAAATAAGGTGGAAACAATTAAGACCCTAGGTATTTTACAACCATTATTCATCCCAAGTGAACATTGGGAAGAGGTTTCCATGGATTTCATCATAGGTTACCAAAGTTTGAAGGAAAGAGTGTCATCATGGTGATCGTTGATATACTGACCAAGTACACACACTTTTGTGCACTCTCTCATCCCTTCAAATCCAATACAATTGTGACCACATTCACAGAGACAGTTCAAAAACTACATGGAATCCCAAAGATTATTGTAAGTGACAAAGATCCTATATTCATTGGACATTTTTGGATATAATTATTTTCTTGTTTGGGTACTCAATTGACTCATATCTCATCCTATCATCCTCAATCTGATGGACAAACCGAGATAGTGAACAAACTTTTGATCTAATCAAGCTAATAAATGAAAGAGAAGGAGAAAGATATGTACCTTGTTAATGTCATTCATCCCTGCAAAGTCCAGGCTGAGCTTTGATCCTAAGCTCCTTGATAGATCCTATAGGACAAACAAAGGTACAAAAGACTTCCTACTCTACTGAGATTATCTCAAACATAGATCCATCTACTACAGACAAACTCATATGAGAAAAACATAAGTTTGAAAGAAACAGGCCAAGCATTGATTATATTAATGAGAACAAGTAAAAGTACTTACAATCCTTTGAATGAAGGTGCAGCGGCTTCTTATAGTTCTCCTTTTCCAACCTCTTTGCTCAAGTAATATCCACTGATTTCTTTGATGACATATCACTCATGATATCATAAGTTTGATGTAATTCTCAATCTCCATATTCGATGCCACTTATAGGATCATAAGTTTGGTATCAATCTCTAGTCTCCACTGTACCTTTCACCATGAGAAGGCCTCCTTATATAACCTTGAAGAGGTCCAACCACTTGAGAGATATTTGGGATGAGTTGAGGATTTCTCTCCTTCAGTTGAGGATCTCCCCTAAGATCATTCCTTGACCATCTATTTGAATCCAACTACCTTCAGGAATTGAGGGATTCTTCCCTTATTTGTCTCAACAAACCCAGAATTTGCTAAAAAAAGGGTAGCGCTCCCCCAAAAGGGTGCACAGGGTACTCAAGAACTCCCCCAAAGAGGCTCAGGGAGCGCCAACACTCCCTTACAATGGGTAAGGGAGTGCTCCTCTCCAAAATTTAGTTTTTGAGTGTTTTTTCCATGGCAAAAGGTTTGTACTCCCTATCAAGTGACTTATCTTGTTCAAAACTAGTCTTTGGGGTATCTTAAGTGTCTTTGGGGTGTCTTAAGCATCTTTGTGATGTCGTTAGAGGCACGACATAGGCAAGATGGCAGTATACTATTTGTGACACTTGCAACACTTGTAGTTAAGATGTGACACTTGCCGACAAGATGCGACACTTACAACACTTGTAATGATGACACTTGCGACACTATCGAAGTGAGTAATTTTGAGGTGTAATAGATTGCCACCAAAAGTACGAAGTTAGAAGACGATGATGACTGAAGTAATTTGTATACTTTTTCGAGAAAGGGTATAGATGTAGAGAAACTGGAAAAAACTGCACACAACCATCAAACAAATATTATGACATGTTTCAAACCCAAGGCAGGCATACCTATGCTTGAGTGATAAAGACTTTTTAAGTACAGCTACCATAAAATACATTACGGACCCATAATTATATTGACAAAAGGTATAGCCATTGAATATACAATGTGGATCTACACTCCCATGACCTGAACTGATCGTAGCCACGAAGAATAGACAATGGATCTATGAAATGACAATACATAGCCACAACCAATACAAAGTGGATCTATGTAACAACATATGTGTCATAATTCAAGAGAACTCCTTCGCAACCTGGGAAAAGTATACATAAGAGTGAAAACTCAACCCAGGGTATTCTTACTAATCCCGATGTAGTACGAATCTAACCATGTGAATAGATGCCCTGATGTCGAACATGGCAAAAACCACTTGATTACTGGTCAATGATGTAAACCGTTAACAAGCACGAGGGAGATCACCATTGATGTCAATGATTCCCAAGGTACTCTAGTACATTCCAACGAATGTGAATGAATGAGCTAAAGTCGAACATCCATGGAATCATTTGATCAGACGTCAATGATGTAAACCCACTGTCGGACGCAAGGAAGACTGTCATTGAGGGATGCAGGTCCCAAAGTCCTAATTGGTTTCTATGTCTAACTCCTGGATAATGTGTTTAAGTCGACAAGAATAGACTTGTCGAGGGAGGGCCTTGATGTATCCCCCATCAACGACACGAAATAGACACATAGATGTAATTGGTAGATCACATGAACATGGACTGACAAGAGTATTGAAACAAGATATTTGTGATGGATGACTCTCGAAGAAGATACTTCCCTTGAACACTGAGGTGCAACAACAGAAACTTGACATGGACCAAAACACGATAATGCAGTGGATGTTGTGACTTTCGTCAGGTGACCCAAAGGAGTAAAAGAAAACTCAGAGAATTGGCTCAGTGCAGAGGTTCAACAGATTAAAATGTGTGCAAAGACAAAGTGTTGTGTTCAAGGGCGACCATAAGAGCTACTCGTAGAGTTCTCAAAAACTGGTTGTCTTGCTTCTTTCAATTTTTCCCCCATCCAGATAGACGAGTACCTCTTTTTAATTTAACGAGCTCGATGAGGGTAACGCATGATCAATATGACTCACCTTCGGTAAGTCCCTCTTCCTTTGTTTAACGAACTGGAAGAAGTAAGGGTTCGATCCCATATGGGCCCTTCAATGTATGATTGTTTAACGAGTCTAGAGAAGGTAAACTTGATGGTTTTTCATATTTAGAGAGTCTGAAAACAACTTAAAGATGACTCCAATGTTGTCCTTTTTCATAATGTTAGTCTCACGAGGCCAAAAAAGAGATAAATTATCACTCGAAAGATGCCCTTTCAAACCTTTTAACGAGTGGGAAAGGAAGCAAGATCGCTCAACAATATTTTCATGTTTAGAGAGTCTGAAAAGAGCTCAAAGACGACTCCAAGGGGTTCCTTTTTCGTATATCCATGCAGGTCTGAAAAAGTGATAAAAGTCTACCCGATTGCATTCTCATGTATTTACGAGCACGAGAAAGAACAAAGACTAAGATCGATATGCCCCTATCTTGAAAGCTGGGCGATTAACTCCAGAATGATCATCAAAGGCTGGAGACATGCCCTCCAAGCTTCAATTCATTCACCGACTTTGAGTTTGTCATCAATTTCTCTACTTGATGGAGAAAAAGGATAAGGGCAGATGAAATGAAGGTTCAAGAGAGGTGACTGTTTCATTTTTTAACGAGCTTGACACATAAAAAGAACTATGCTCAGGGTTCCGAGTTCAATCCTGAGATTGTTATTTCATTGTTTAACGAGCTTTCTATAGAGAGAAAAACTATGCTCAAAGCTTCTATTTCATTTTTTAATGAGCTTGCCATAGAGAGGAGAAACTATGCTCGTGACCTCTGTTTCATTTTTAAATGAGATTTCTACAGAGAAGATAAACTATGCTCGTGGACTCTTCTTGATCATGGCTTCCAAGATAATAACGTTCTAGAAGAACACCATGTCAAGAGACAAAACTTGGTCATGGCTTCCAAGAGATCTTCATTGGATGGAATAAAATCACTCTGGAAGGAACACATGTCGAGGGTCGCGACAAGGGTAAGGATATCAGGCTCCAATAGCCCTACTGAAGAGATCACCATGTCAACGATCGGATCCAAATCATCGGAAGTCGAAGGCATGGGAGACGATAGAAAGTCGACATCAGAAGGGGAGATAGAGTGTATATCTTCCCAAATTTCTTCACAAGGGGGAAGAAAAGAGGATAGATGATGGTTATCATCCCAAGGCTCATCAATGCTCACCATTTAAATAATATATTCATCCAAGGGAAAAATTGGAGAAATGTAGTCGATTGTAGACGACAAGGAACTTAGCTGTGATGGAATCGAATAATTGTCAAGTGCCAATAGATGTTGGTCATCCGAAGAGGGAGAAGCATATTGGACAACAACGCATGATGTTTCAGTTGGACTAAGTGTCATGGTGTCACGTAGTGAGTCGAATTCCAATGGGCTAGATACGATCCAAGGGTCAGATGATTCCAAATATTGATAAGTTGCAATCAAAATCATATCGACGGTGGCAATATGATGTGTAGTCGGTGGAAGTGGTGTAGGGAAGGTACCCATAAGGCTAGAATATTTCAACAAGCCAACACCAACGCTTTCATATGTGATCTTGTGATCTCCCAAGAAAGGAATGTTGTTGGTAGTGAGAGTGCAAGCATCGGTCGTGCAGAAATCTAACTGATCAACAGTGACAATTTTTCCTTGATGAGGAAATTGTACACATCGAAAGACTGACGAGGCAATAATAGTCATAGCATAAAACCAACTTCTTCCAAGTAACAAGTTGTAATCGAGGGGATCATCGACCACCTCAACATCAACAGTGACAGGTTTTCCACCCAATTGGATGGGCAGGGAATGTAAAATCCCATGGGGATTTGTTAAGTGCGGGTGATTTTAAAACTTTCCAACATGCTAAAGACATGACACAAGTTGATGCTCCCTCATCCATAATAGTTCGGTGGATTTGTTGATGGTGAACAACAACATCAACTTGGAAAGCAAGTTGGTGGGAGAGTCAAGATGCATAATTGTCCAGGTTAAACATGATATGGTTGGATGACTCAGGATCAACAACACCAATAGCAACCAAGAGCGTTCTACGTTGACTGGGGCAGTGTTGTAGAACTTCTAATGCAGACATAACACATGGTGCCTGAGCCAAATCTTCATCAATGTTGTAGTTCTGGGTGGAACGTGAACTAGGATTAAAGGTAGATTTATGGATAATGCTCTTAAGAGGATGTAAGATAGATTCGAACATAGGTTTCTCAATATGATGTGGTCCAGATGGAGGATTAACTGATGGAGGACTAACAAAGGACGGTGATGGATTTGGTAAAGTACCGGTACCGTTAGTAACCTTTCCTTTTTCAAGGTTATCTGGTATGTCGTATGTATTGGAGAGAGTGTTAAAATTAATCCCATTAAACATATAAATATGTGCACTTGTCAAGGCCTCATCATGAGGATGGATAGAACTGCCCCCGGGAGAGGGGGTTTGAGAAACCATGGATTACTTTCATGGAAAAGGCTGAGTAAGCACAACAGGTTGTGAATTTCCTTGGAAAATTTTGGCCACTTCATTGCAATGTGGACAGTATCGAGTGTAGTGATCATCACCACAAATGATACGTGGGAATTTCAGTTTCCATTGTGGTTTCTTTTCGGTAGTAGGTGTTTGAGCTTGATTTTTTGGTTGTTCATTGTTATTAGTATTTTTTTATTTAATTTTTGTCTTCTGATTACCTCCGGATTTTTTTGAAGGGGCATATTGAACTCCATTCACCTCAGAGATCTGAGTTTGGGGAGAGGTAGAGGAGAGTGTGGTCGATTGGGAAGTAGATTGAGTTTTGACAGAACCGATAACACCATCCACATGAAATGAGGATGACGGCTTGGATGGATCGGTATTAGCTCGAGTAACATTTAGAAGAAAATCATACAAAGTACCCGAATGGGAATAAACCAAATCTAAGTACTGAGCCCGAGCAATGGTTTCTTCCTTGGTGACTACGCCACCCATAGCGACATCGCAAGTGATTGGGGGTAAAACTGATTTAGTAAACCATTTCGCCAATAATATGTCAGGAATGATTACCTTGATCATCCTGCATCGTCGTCTCCACTCATGAATATGGTCAGAGATATGCATAGAGTCAGTTTGACAAAGGGAGGTCAAGATTTTGGTACCCATCTTGTAGCGAATAGGTAGTTGAAAGTGCATGAGGAAAGACATGGAAAGGGAGTTGAAATCATGGAAAGAAGCACGTGGTAGTTCAATATACCACTTTGCTACTGAGCCCGTAAGTGTTCACTGGAAAAGATGCAAACGTATAGAATCATCCATGAGGGAGTTTGATGAACACCACAAATGGAAAGTCATCACATGGTTATTTGGATCTTCTCCAAAATTTCCATCAAATTTTGGAATATCGGAAGAAAGTTTAGCTGGAATAACTGGCCAAACTGGTGAATGAAAAATAGGATCATTGGTTAACCGAGACAAGTCTGGGAGATCCGGAGTCGCAAGGAAAGGTAGTTGTCGGCTAATTTGTGGATGATACTGGTGTGGCATAGGGACACTAGTAGGACCATAAAATGGGTTAGGTGGATAGTTGTAACTAGTAGGTACTCCTACATATGGTTGTTGCTGACCATGATCAACAGGATTCGATGATGGCTAAGAAACAGGATAGTTCTGAGCATTATAAGCTGGGTGATTTGTTTGCACAGAAAGAGGATGAACATTGTTCCCTTAAGGAGGGTAAGGAATAGATCTTGGATGCGGATACACATAAGGCCCATGGGGAGTATAAGGTTGTTGTCCTTGAGGACTCCAGGTGGTGTTTGGGATGTCGCTCGGATAAGGTTGTCCATAAGATGGTGCAGAAGGAACATGATTTGATACTCCTCCTTGTGGGTTATGATATGATTTCCCTCCAACGTGGGGTTGGGTAAATGTGCCTCTAGAAGATACTCCCCAGGATTGTGAAGGGTTTTCAGCAGGAGAAGGTTTCCCCCCTGCCAGTGGTGGATTAACAACTAGGGTATGACTGGCAAAGGGAGGTTTCCCTCTGAGAAGAACATGAAAAGGGGGCTGTCCCCCAAGAGGGGTAGGCCCGCCATAGGATGGTGGTCTTCCAGGAGGGATAGGTCTGCTAGATGGTGGTTTCCCTCCAGTCGATTGTATTTGGCTGGCAAGGGTTTGCATTTTCGGGTGAAAAGATGTCCTAGCAGGATCATGCAAAACATGTGGAGCTGTAGAGTGAAAGTTTGTAAAAGTGGGGGTAGGGATAGAAGTGCCTTGGGAATGAGTAGAGGTGATGAGTCCAGCATTAGGATAGACTTGTGCTGACGCAACAGTAGGGTTAATGACCTGATCGATGGGGTGATTCATAATTTGACCAGATGGCCCACTTTCAATAGGAGGTTCATGAGGATTGAAGGGTTGTCGAAAGGATTCAAAATGTTCATAGCGATCACATCCCGATGAATTCCTTAATACAAAACAAGAAGGTGTGGGATTTGTATCTACTGTAGTGGTAGGATGAACATGAGTCCTATACTCATCACCAAAGGTTGGTTCTGTGGATCCCATATATGTGTCAGTAAAATTTCTAGCAGGTAACTGTGGGACCTCTTCGTCTATGATGTTCCCAAGAGAGTCTAAACAAAGAAAAATTGGATTGAGAGGAATTGTCGACATAGATGTAGTGTAAGGAGTGGGATTCTCAACCGTAACCAAAGAGCCTTCTGAATTGTCTAATGGAGGAGCAACAACACTCCCAGCATCAGATTGGTTTTCTACCTCTCCACCGTAGTTGTCTTCTAGAGGGTTAGGAGGTAAGGGTTGGTAGCCTTCCGGAGGCATCCCTTGCATCCTATGTGATCGGCGAAGACCTTTATCGTCTACAGGCTCAATTTTGGAGAATAATAGTACACGCTGAAAACTTAAGGCCAACTAACGAAAAGAAACAGCATACGCTAACAAAATCTAGGAATCAAAACCAAGCAAACAAAACTTCTCTCAATGATCGTACTAGTTGGTGATGAAATCCAACATCGCGTGATCAAGTCAAGAAGGGGCTAGGATATGGTGTAATAGTTACAATGGCGACCTGATTAACGAACTTTCACCTTGGTGCAAGATTCCACGCTGTAATTGTGGATTTACCCTCCAAGGAGCCCGAGTGAGTTTGACCAATGTCTATTCTAGGTACAGTGAGAATTCCCTTCACCGTCACCTCGTGTAAGTACCAAAGGATTTTGGAAACTAAGTACACCAACTCATAGTCAGCCCTTGGGCATGTACAATCGACAGTTCGATCTGAATGTATGGGCAGGATAACAAGTCTGAAATCAACTCGAGAGGCTCCCACACATAATCGTGGGTATAACTTCAAGTGACCCCCAATATATGATCCAACCACTACAAACAATTGAACCACGGAGGGATAATATCTGTAACTCACCCGAATGTGACCTCGTGCATAACCCCTATGTGAGAGGGGGATCCCAGAAATGCTATAAAACAATTGGATTTGACTCTCCCTATCTCAAGAGGCTACTGTTCATTTTGAAAAATTTGGAGAGTTGTACTCACAGCCTAATCCAAGGTGCTAATCCTAGTCTAATGTTGGTGGAAGATCCTAAAAACAAAAATGTTCTAGATAATTTTTAATTAGCATTGATTTTATGGTTGTTCTTTACTCAAAGGGTGAATGACAATGAAACTGATGGTATGATGAATCAATTCCCCAAAATGCACAAGAATGTGATAAGAAATCATTTCTTTCGATGAATGGCTATTTAAGGAAAGGAGAAAAGTCGTTTTCACTATCAAACAGTAATATGCAATGTCCTCAATCAATTTGTTTCTCAATCAAATCCAATGCAATGCTAAAAATTTCATAAATGCCTTCTAATATCCAAACCAATCACTAAAATATGTCATTTTTCTTATATGTGAATGATAATCAGATGTAATACTTCTAAATGTCAATCAGACTTCAAGATTAAATAGTCAGAAGCAAACCTAACACAAAACAAAAAATACACTCTCGTCGTGAAATAGACAAGAAGGACAAAGATAACCAAATTGCAAACAAGAACCAAAAAACCTCAAACAAAAGAGAAATGATGGAAGTTTGACCTCAAATATCAAATGAAAAGGATCACAGACCTTTGGATTTCCTCACAAAAGTTTCTACTCAGTCGGATAAAGAAGCAGAAAACAACAAGTTAACTCTAGGTTAGCAAAGACAAAGAGTGACTTCAATGGCAAGGAAAGAAAATGTTAGAATCCCAAACAAAAGAGGATGAATTCTCATAAATAAGGGTGTTTGAAAGCCAATATCAAGATGGACTAAAAGTATGGGACCCTGAGCAAAATCCAAAACCAAGAAATAACTTCAGAAGATGAAAATTATGGAGAATTTCTCACAAAAATGGGGTAGCACTCTAGTGTAATGGGAACTAGATCATTCCAGCACTCTGTGTAAGGCTACAGGGGAGTGCTAGCACTTTGAAAGCAACAGGAGGGGAGCACTATGCTCCAAAAACTCAGAAAAAAGCCCAGAAATTCAAAAAATGAAGGAAATTCAGTCAATCAGGGTGATCCTAATGACATAATGAGGAAATCAAACAAATCTAACAATAAAAAGGACAATATGGAGAAGATCAAATTAGTGGGAAAAGGGCCAAAACAAGATTTGGGAATGGAAACAAAAATCCCCCTGGAGTCGCCAATTTCTGTTGTAGGTGAATCCCCCTGTGGACAAGTGGATTCCCTCTTGGTTTCTAGACTCCTAAGGCCAAGACAGAAAAAGTGCTTAACATGGACACATAATTCCTTTTAGATATATTCAAGCTAATAAATGAAAGAGAAGGATAAAGATATGTACCTTGTTAATGGCGTTATTCCCTGCAAAGTCCAGGCTGAGCTATGATCATGAGCTCCTTGATAAATCCTGTAGGAAAAACAAAGGTTCAAAAGAATTCCTACTCTACTAAGATTAGCTCAAACATATATCCATCTACTACAAACAAACTCATATGAAACAAGCATAAGTTTGAAATAAACAAGCCAAACATTGATTATATCAATGAGAACAAGTAAAAGTACTTACAATCCTTTGAATGAAGGTGCAACAGCTTCTTCAAGTTCTCCTTATCCAACCCCTTTTCTCAAGTAATCTCCACTGATTGATTTGATGACATCTCACTCATGAGATCATAAGTTTGATGTAATTCTCAATCTCCATTGTCGATACCACTTGTAGGATCATAAGTTTGGTATCAATCTCTAGTCTCCACTATACCTTTCACCATGAGAAGGCCTCCTTATATAACTTTGGAGAGGTCCAACTACTTGAGAGATATTTGGGATGAGTTGAGGATTCCTCTCCTTCAGTTGAGGATCTCCCCTAAGATCATGCCTTGACCATCTATTTGAATCCAACTACCTTCAGGAATTGAGGGATTCTTCCCTTATTTGCCTCAACAAACCCAGAATTTGCTAAAAAAAGGGTAGCGCTCCCCAAAAAGGGTGCACAGGGTGCTCAAGCACTCCCCCAAAGAGGCTCAGGGAACACCAGCACTCCCTGACAATGGGTAGGGGAGTGCTCCTCTCCAAAATTCAGTTTTTGAGTCTTTTTTCCATGGAAAAAAGTTTGTACTCCCTGTCAAGTGACTTCTCTTCTTCAAAACTAGTCTTTGGGGTGTCTTAAGTGTCTTTGTGATGTTGTTAGAGGCATGACATAGGAAATATGGCAGTATATTGTTTGTGACACTTGCAACACTTGTAGTTAAGATGGGACACTTGCAGACAAGATGTGACACTTACAACACTTGTAATGATGACACTTGCGACACTATCGAAGTGAGTAATTTTGAGGTGTAACAGGAACTCTATGGGTACCACCCTCCTTCCATAACTTCTTCTTTAAATGAAAAATCTAAGGTTCAAGCAGTGGAATATCAAATCGAGCATCAAAAACAAGTTCTCCAAATCTTAAAGGACAACCTGACCATGGCACAATATCACATGAAACAACAAGCAGATCAACATCGTAGTGAAAGAAGTTTTGAAGTAGGGGATTGGGTGTTTTTAATACTACAACCATACAAACAGATGTCCCTCAAGCAAGACAAGAAGGATAATAAATTTTCACCAAAGTGTTATGGTCCTTATAAGGTGTTGCAAAAGATTGGTACTATGGCATACAAATTGGAGTTTCCTGCATCCTCACGAGTACACCCAGTTTTCCATGTTTCATGCTTAAAGAAGGTTATAGGTGACAAGATCCCAGTTCAAACTATATTTCCAGAACTTGACGAGGAAGGAAAAATCATATTGGATAATGAAGCCATCACTAACACAAGAATTCGCCAGCTGAGGAATATATCCATTTCAGATATCTCATTAAGTGGAGGAAACTTCCTGTCGAAGATTCCACTTGGGAAGATGAGTCTTTTATACATAAGCATCCAAAATTACTCAAGCATTGTGGAAAACACTTGTATGAATGGGAGGGGCATGTTAAGCCCTAAATAGTGGCACATTACCCGTTAATTAGTGAATATTATATTAGTAATGTTATTTTATTTATGTCGGCTTGGGTCCATTAGTTGTAATTGTACCTCCTAGTCTCCTATATATACCAAGGAGACATTTTCATTTGGAATCATCTTGTACTTGAACATTTATGTGGTGTAAAAGGAGGTTTCCC
>ML778738.1:596798-612199 GCA_009831015.1 Picea engelmannii
TTTCTCTAGAATCAAAACCATGTATATCATATTTTCTTCTTCTTCATCTTCACCCTCTTAAATATTCTCAATATACTCTCTGGCCTATTACCATGATAATCAACTAGAAATTATCTTCTCATCAACATAACTTCTTTCAAATGTACAATACCCTTCACAAACCTTCAATTATGATAAAATATAATAAGGCCGAAATTAGTGAATAATATATTAAAGGATGACAATAGTTAATAAGGCCTATTTAATAAATCTGAACAAGTCAATGTAATAAGACCTAATAGAATATTTCGCTTCTAGAAAGATGTTCCTTTAGAATGTTCTTTAGAAGATATAATTAGTATAAATAAGAGTAGGAGGCATGATAAATCTTTGTCTTGAGAATTATTGTAAAAGAGCATTGCTTTTCTAGAGGCTTCCTCGTTGAAGAGGCCAGGGAACATTGATTTCTATCAATAAAGGTATCATTTTGGTGTTGTGGTTCTATACATTTTGTTGTTTCGTTGATATTTTCTATAGTATTTATGTTTTCTTCTTAATATAATAGATCTGGTACCTAACAAGTGGTATCAAAGCACTTTCCTTGATGAAAAATGTGGATATTGTTTTTTCAGGGTAGAGACATGTATTATCGACATCTTTAAAGAACATAGATTTATCGTTCAGTGGGTAAACTTGTGGTGGTTATGACTACACACATGAAATACATAAAGTTTCATGATGTTTTTTAGAAACCAATGTTTCACCTTGTTGAAAACCTTTGTAATACTTGTTGGTACCCTTTGAGTAGTGTTGCATCAAAAAAAATATGTACATGGCCATCACTCCCACATATTGTCAGGTATATCGAGAGTACCCTAGGTTTCATGACACCCTTATTTAACACCAATTCCATTGAATTCCTCTTTTCACTTGATCAATGGCATATATATCACTTCTCTATCTTTTTTCAGTGGACCCACTTCCCTTCCCCGACACCCCTCATTCCCAAATGACCACCACTTGCAACCAAGAACTCCTCCACCTACAAGCCAAATCCAAACATCACTCGAAGAACATCCAAAGAGGTACTTATGAGATTTATTTCAAGAATTCCAAATTGACAACCTTCAATACCAAAGTTACGGGAAAATTTGCAAAAGTTAAGGGTTAATCGACCTCTCTTACCACCTCTCTCAACCCATGGTTAAAACAGTCACATGGCTCTCCCTCCTCTAAACAACCTTCACACTATGAAGGTGAGGACTCTTCCCATAATATTTCCTTTCATTCCAACTCCCTTCATCATAACCCCCATCTTCCTAGAGTTGAGGTGAACAAATTTGATGGATTAGATCCCATAGGTTGGGTCACTCAAGTGGAACATTATTTCTCCTTGCATGGAATTACTAATGAGTCATCCAAACCTTGTTATGGTGTCCTATATATGGATCCTAAGCATTTGCAATGGTCAAAATGGTGTAGAAATACATGCCAAGGTCATGTTGCTTGAACACAGTTTATTGCAGATCTTTATGAATGCTTTGACACTAACACCCACTATCTAGGTTGTTTGACCAAGTTGAAACAATCTGGCACAATGGAAGACTTTGTTTATGCCTTTGAGAACTTGTCTTTCCAAATGGAGGTTATGTCATATGACTTATTTAGGGAATGATTTTTCAGTTTCCTCAAGGATTAAATCTATGCCCAGGTCCTAATGGCTCACCCTCAAACTTGGCTGGAAGCTATTCAACATGACAAGGAATCCCAACAAATTATCTCCACCTAGAACTGAAAAACCTCATTTATTTCTTGCATTGAACCAACCAACCCTACCATTCCTACCACTCCTCTAAAGATCAAGAAATTAACTCAGGAATAAATGGTTTAATGCCAACTCAAGGGTCTTTGCTATAATTGTGATGAAAAATATTTTCCAAGGCACAAGTGTAAGGAACAAAAACATTTTAGGGCCATTTTTGAGGATGTTGTTGATGAGGAGTTCGAAGTTTTCCAAGTAGAAGACTTACCCCCAATCGATGCTCCTACTCAACCCTATGATCTACAACCATAAGTTGAACCATTGATTTCACTGCACGTCCTTCCTGACTTCTCTTCTCCCCAAACCTTCAATCTCATTAGATACATTAAGCATGGGAAGGTCATCATCCTCATTAACAATGGTAGCACCCACAATTTTATTCATCGTAGCATTGTCAAGTAAATCGATTGTTATATCTGTGTTGTCAATACATTTCAAATCATGACTTCCAATGGAGGTTCCATAAAATGTGGCAGGTGCTGTGAAAATCTGTGCCTAAAAATTGGTCAGTACCACCTAAAATGTCATATGTTTTCTATCGATATGGGTGGTTTTGAAAATTTTCAAAGTGTTGAATGGTTACGCACTCCAAGACCCATCCTAATGTATTTTAAGGAATTAACCATGCAATTCCAACAAGAGGTACAACAGTATAAGTTCCAAGGAATCACAACAGGCTCCCCTTAGATCATCAATTCCCATCAAATGGAAAATCTCCTCAAAAAAGTTCATTCGGTAAGTATTTCCCAACTCCATTCCATTCAAGTAGTCGAGACACCCTTTGTGCATCCTGACCACTAATCTATCCTCTCCAAACACCAATTCATTTTTTCCACTCCCCATGGACATCCCCCTTCCCATGGTGTTCATGATCACTCCATTCCTCTAGTCTTGGGTATCCTCCCTCCTAATGTTCACCCTTATCATCATCCATTTTCCTAGAAGAATGAAATTGAGAAAATTGTTCAAGAATTGCTAGAAGCATGTGTTTTTCATCCTATTGCAAGCCCATATTCCTCTCTTGTGGCCATGGTATTCAAGAAAGAAGGCACTTGGCGCATCTACTATGACTTTTGTATCCTCAACAAACTCACTATCAAAGACTAATTTCCCATTCCTATCATTGATGTCATGTTGGATGAGATAATCGGTGCTTAGTAATTTACTAAAATTGGTCTTTGTTCTAGCTACCAACAAATACATATGAAAGAGGAAGACATTCTCAATACTACCTTTATAATTCATGAAGGTCATTATGATTTCTTGGTCATGCCTTTTATCCCGTGTAATGCTCCCTCCACTTTCCAAAGTCTCATGAATCATGTCTTCCATCCATTCATACGTCATTTTGTCTTAGTTTTCTTTGATGATATTCTAATATATAGTAAATCTTGGGAAGCCCATCTCACCCATGTGATCAAGTTCTCCATCTACCCTCTTAGCACAAATTTTTATTAAACAATATAAATGTTTCTTTGGAGCCTTTGAAGTGGAGTACCTGGGTCATATTATCAGAAAGGAGGGCATACGGGTGGATCCTAAGAAAATTGAAGCTATGGAGGATTGGGTTTAACATGGTAGTATCACAATTTTTTTTAGAATTATGGAAAAATTGTCGCACCCCTCACTACACTCCGTAAAAAGAATTCTTTCACTTGGACTCCAACCACTGATCAATCATTCCATGCCTTGAAAGATTCTATGTGCACGACTCCAATCCTAGCCCTTCCCAAATTCACAAAGACTTTTTTCCTAGAATGTGATGCTTCAGGGAAAGGAATTGGGGTAGTCCTCATGCAAGATGGTAGGCCTTTGGCCTTCACTAGAAAAAAAATTTCAGAGAGACATTTGGGCCAATCAATATACGAAAATGAAATGTTGGCTATTTTTCATGTCGTGGATATCCGACTTCCTTATCTTCTGGGGCAATGCTTCCAAATTAAAACTAATCATTAGAGCCTCAAACATTTTCTGGAACAACAAATTACATCCCCCCGAGCAATAAAAATGGGTGACCAAGCTATTTGTATATGATTATGAGATCATTTACAAGAAGGGATAATAAAGTGTGGTTGTTGACGCTCTTTCTAGGAAGTATGAAGAATAAGGGTCCCTCTTTTCCTTCTCATTCATTATACCAGATTAGCTCCAAGTTGTTCGCCATTGATGGCTGCAAGAGCCCAAACTCTCTCGCCTGATCCAAAAATTGCAGCACCATTCTACAACTTCTCTAGGGTACTATTGGAAAAATGAAGAGGTTCACTACAAAGGTCGGTTGTATTTAAGAAAATGATCACAACTTAAATCAGTAGTGCTTGTTGAGATTCATGCTTGACGCACAGTTGGGCATTTAGGGTTTACCAAAACCTATGAAAGGGTCAAACGCTCGTTTTTTCTGTGATGGTATGAAACAAGATGTATGCACATTTGTCATTGAATGTGATGAATATTAACGCAACAAGGGAGAAACAGTAAAATCCCTGGGAACACTTCAACTGATATTGATTCCCCCTACTATCTTGAGGGATCTTTCTATGGATTTCATTGTTGGCTTACCTAAATTAGGAAATAAGTTAGTCATCATGCTAGTAGTCAACCATATTTCTAAATATGCTCATTTATGTTCTCTTCAACACTCATTCACCACATTCACAGTGGCTCTAGTTTACATGGATAATATTTTCAAACTTCATGGCATGCAGCATTATATTGTCTCTAATAGAGATCCAACTTTCACTAGTAATTTTTGGCAAGACTTTTTCAGGCTCCAGGGAACCCAATTGCATCTTAGTACCATCTATCATCCCCAGAATGATGGCCAAACTAAAGTTGTAAACAAGTGTTTGGAAACATATTTGCGGTGTTTTTGAGCCGGCCGACAACATCAATGGGTTCAATGGTTACCCCTAGATAAATGGTGGTACACCACCTCTTACCATATAGTTGCTCACATGAATCCTTTTGAAGTAGTCTATAGAAAAAATCCATCATCTGTTCTCTCATACATGGCAGGTGTCTTGAAGGTTCAAGAGGTTGACAAAAAAATTATAGTCTGAGAGGCCATTGTCTATTCCCTCAATCAAAATTTGGTCATGTATGAGAATCGCATGAAGAAACAAGTAGATAAAGGTCATTCCGAGTGTCAATTTGGTGAAGGGGACCAGGCTTTTCTTTGTCTATGACCTTATAATCATACCTCACTCAAAGATTAACATTATCAGAAACTTACCCCCAATTTGTATGGTCCTTATACTGTTGTCAAGCGAGTGGGGCTTGTGTCCTACCAGTTAGATTTGCAAAATCATTCTAATATACATCATGTTTTTCATGTTTCATGCTTAAAGAAAGTGATTCGAACAAAGTTCCAAACTCAAACAAGTCTCCCTGAGTTGGATGAAGAAGGTTCCATTTGGTTGCAGCCACAAGCAATCCTAGAGCAGCGAGAGCATCACCTCCATCAATGCACCATCAAGGAAGAGTTAGTTCAATGGAAAGATACAACTCCAAAAGATTCCACCTAGCAGCCGACCACCATTCAACAATAATTTCCTCATCTCAAGCCTTGAGTATAATGTTGTTCTTCAAGGGGGAGGGCGTGTTAGGGACCTAACCTCCCTAAACCCTCACATAGGTAGAATAATATGTTTTCCATGTAATAAAGGCCAACATTAGTTAATAAGGCATATTTAATAAATGTGAACAAGTCAATGTAAGAAGATCTAATAGAAGCTTATGCTTCTAGAAAAATCTTCCTCTAGAATGTTCTTTAGAAGATAGAATTAGCATAAATAAGAGTAAGAGGCATGAAAAATCTTTTTGTTGAGAATTATTGTAATAGAGCACTACTCTGTTGGAGGTTTCCCCCTCGATGAGGCAAGTGAACATTGTTTTCTATCAATAAATGTATCATTTTGGTGTTGTGGTTCTCTACATTTTGTTGTTCTGTTGATATGTTATGTAGTATTTCTTTGTTTAATATAATAGATTTGGTACCTAACACAAGATTTATCATGTTTGCTAGTTCAAGTTTCAATTGACTTTCATTTTATTTTCTCTTCATTTTGTTTACATTGCTTGAAAACTTCATCACTTCATCAAAGTGTCATTCCTTCTTAGCTTCTACAATTTTAAGAATATTATCAATACCTACACAGTAACAAATAGTTAATTGGTTATTAAATAAAATAAGGGTTTCCTTCAGGTTCTCCTTTTCTTCCTCTTGTTGCTTGGACTCATACACATGCAAATTCAAAAGTTTCCTTCTCTTCATCTATATCTTCTATAACAAGTAAGATAGTATCATCATCATCATTTTTCCTCATTGTTGCTACAGTAGTCTTTATATGTCCTTCATGTCCATCCTCATCATGGACTTCTTCCTTAGAATCATGCTCATACTCATCCTTAATAGAAGAGTCTTATTTCACACCAACACTTATCATGGTAACTTATCTTTGTGTGCCTTTACCTTCTATGGCTTTCATGGACATTTCCTTTCTAACTTATTCAATTTCCACTACAACTTTTGTCACTATTGTAGATTCATTATCCTTCAATTCTAAAACAACAACCTCATCATCAATTTTTACAACATTCAACTGATACTCCACTTAGTTCAGAACCCCAATCAAGTTGTCTCTTCCACTCAACAAATCCTCAATAAACTTCATTTCCTTACTAATTTCATGCAATTTCAGCAATAAATTCTTCTTCATCATATCTAAATTCAAATTCAAATTATTTTGCATGATTATCCACTTTCCTAATAACCTCTTTCACACTCTTCTCATGAGGTATCTTTACTTTTCCAAAATCTTCTTCAAATTCCTATTCTTCAGCGTCATTTATAACATCAAGAATGCTACCCAAATCTTCAAAGTCTTCATAAAATTCATCAAATTTCACTTCAATGTCAACAACATCACTGCCTTATTTTTCACCTGTATTATCAACTTGGCTTCTTTCTTCTACACCTGCAACACCAACATTATTGTTTTCTCCATCTTCTATACCTACACATGCACAAATATTAAAGGCCTCACACTATTTCACTGCCTCTATGGGAATGTCATCTAAGGTTCCTTCTTCATTCTCTACTTTATGTTCAATTATTATAGTATAATCATCATCATCTTGTTTAGAATTCACATTAGACTCTACCACATCATCAAAATGCATCAAAACTTGAATTTCCCCATGGATATCCTCTAACAATTATCCCTCTTCTGTTGCGCGCTCAATGATTTCATTATCACTATATCCATCACTTTCTTCAGTCCAACTCTACTCACTATCTTCAAATTCATCATATTCTTCATCATCTACCTCCTCTTCTATGAGGTCTTCCTCCATTTTCTACTTCTCATTATTATGCACATCAAATTCCCTAACATGGGAAGGCTTCTCTACTTGCTCTAGAATTTCCAATCTTTCCTTGAATAGTTCACATGTAGCCGAAACTTCACTCTTACTCCAAGTCTACATCCTTTCCACTAATTTCCTCAGGGATTTACCTTCACCAAGGGATTCTCAATCTGAATCCCTTGTGCTAGTTCCAAAGTATCTAACTTGGCCATTATCTTCTTCATGCATTCACTTGTGTCATCCAAGGTCTGTTTCTCCTAAGAACTTCTTATATTGAAACTATTAGTCTTGACATTTCTGTAAGCCATCTTTGCACCTGCTCAATGTGTAGCTTCTTATAACTCAACAGCTTGACCAAACCATACTATTGGAGATGTCTTCTCAAATTCCCTAAGAATTAAATCTCTGCCACCTTCTCAAACAACTTTACCCACAATCATTGTGGTGTTGCTCGTAGTCTTCCTTCTTATAACCTCTACCCAACATGTAGTTGGAGTTGTATCCTCTCTTCTTTTGCAACTCTACCCATAATCCTACCCACAACGTGAGCTTTGAAGCTGCACTTCTTTCAATAGGTTTCCACCTACATTGAGGAATACTCTTACTTTAATACCATCGTTGATGCAGAGGGAAACCACCAACAAAAAGACACAAACCAACCCATAGAGACAAACAAAAGAGGACAATAGACCCTAGGGTTCACATGAAACAACTCTAAGCACGGTGAACTACACAGAGCAATCAAAACATCACATAAGACAAAGAATATTTCCTTCATAAAAATGGCTGGACAAGCCTTTATATTAAACTCAAAAATTTATAAAATTCACATTATACACCTCTATGGGCTTTCTCCTACAGAATTTACAAATGGGCTCTAAGTCCCTTCAAATTTTCTTATTGCAAAGTTTGTTCGTTTCAGTCTCAACAAGATATATAAACTTCGCCTGTAATTCTGACAACTCAATGCTCTTTTTCCATGATTGCTGCTCCAGCTTTCTTCTTCCACAATTCTTAAACTTTCCTCAACAAACTTTGAAAACGCACATAATTGTCTGTGCCTCCTACACAATCCTCAGTTTTCTCTATCTTCTTCCAAATTTCTTCTTCTATCTCTCCTCTGCCTCTTCACCTCTTTTTCTTCTTCTTCAAAATTTGTGCTTCGACCGATCTCCTCTATTCCCTCTTTTTCTTAATTTTTCTTTTAATATTCCTTCTTCTCGTGCCTTTTGCGCTGCATTATGTACCCTCCTGATTCCCTTTACCTTCACGACTCTGCTCCAAACAAACACATCACGGTAATTAATACTCTTTCCAATTTCCTCCCTGTGCGGTCAAAAATAATGCACTACAGAAATGGTAATAATGCCCGGTAATAATGCTTCTGCCTTCACATCGTTACAACTTATTATTAATTTTTTTTTTTTTACAGAGGCCCATTTTACATCGGAGTATTAGGTTATGTGTAATTCCGTGTATAAATTTAATGTAGAGCTGACACATATCACTTTTATCACTCTTATCAAATTTTAGAGTGCAAAAGAAAATATTTACAACTAAAGATTTATTTCATCCCTCTCTTACCTTAGTAGAACCAAAGTTAAAATGAATCTATACTATGGTTAACTCAATTAAAATGTGGTTAATATAAAGTCCGTCGGATGTTACCCTTCCATTACCATTTGATTAAACCAGGTCCAATTAGTCATATTTGTACGCCATATCAAAATGTTGGTAATTCTTCATGTGGACGGTAGGAGAGTGGTTTTCAACTACCTCCAAAAGCTGGATCGACGACCTCCAAAATAAGGCTAGCTGTTGGATGAATCAGTAAAGGATTGAATGGTCAATAGTTCATCGATCAATTCTTTGGATACGTGGTACCTGGCATAATCTGGCTCATCGGATGTGGAGAAATCAGATCGCTGAGACTGCATATCGGCTTTTTCCCAACGGAATCTTTTCCTAAAAGCAAAAGCCCGCGACACAATTTAGGCCGTTCGCGGCAAATAGATCAATGGACAAGGTTTCATCGGGGTCCCACTCGTAACCCCATTATGGATCGGTTATCGTCAAATGGATTGGATGCTGATCCGACTGCTGACGACTCGGTGACGGCTTGATCATGCTACTGAAATGAAAATTCAGTAATGGGAGACGAATGGCAGAAATGGACCGATGCTCCTGCATCGCAGAGCCTTTCTCTTACTTTTTGTCATCCACGATTGCGAGTATCAACACCTTTTTCTGCAAATCCAGTGTCACATGGATCATCATCATTGTTGACTTCGTAGGTTTCATAATTCATCACAGAATCTGTCGGCCATTGATTCCGTTTGAAGAGATCAAGAGTGGTGGCGTGCCTTCACATTTAACGACAAACAGAAGCCTCCCAACAGGATCGAAGCCAAACCAAATTGCTACTGGGAGTCTTCAATCTTTTCTTAATGAAAGCCCGGCGGTTTATTGATCCAATAAGAATAGAATCTAGGGATTAAATGGGGTGTTGGTTAAATGTTTTATTTTTTGGTGTTTTTGTTTGAATTTGGTGATGTAAATATGGATAAAATCGTTATTTTTTGTCATTTAAATTGTATTTATGAATGTATAAATAGATTCAGCTTATAGAAAAACTTTAAAGGTACTTTGATTAAACAAACTTAACCATTCAAATCGGCAGATCCAACAATTCCTCACCGAATTTTGAGCAAAATCAAAATAGAACGTTTAAACTATGTTTTAAATGGATATCATTTTCTGTGTATGGAATACCTACTTGGTGTTACTCTCTTTTTCTTAATAACAGTAACATTGATAGTACTTTTATGAGGCACAATATAGATTGACCTTATCTAAAGTATGTATGATTTTAAATGTAAACTTAGTATGCATTTCATTAGATGATGCTTACAAGGGCTTAGAATTGAAATTGAAATTAGTCAAACGAATAGCATATCATCAATCATCACTTTCAGAGCTTACACCTACTAACCAGTGCTTCCCTAAAAATCCATCCTAAGACTCATCTACCTAAAAATACTTAATTGTGAAGTCTTCCCACAATCAAGCCAACTTACCCATTTCCAACTCTTTAACAAATATTATACATTATCAACTATTCAATTAGAACTCTCTTGACTTTTTTATTTAAGTATTAAAAAAATTTCATGTTCCAACATTGAAATTATCTACATAATGAAAGCCACTACTATATAATCCGTATTCATAAATATTATTTCTTTGTTAACATTGATTCAAAGATACTTAGTATTTGGTTTAATTATAATAATAATAATCTATTTTTAAGGTCAAGGTCAAGCCACACCAAATTGATGTATGAGACTCCCTTCTTTATTAACACATTCTCTCATTTGAATCAAGAATCTACTCTCACAACTACCATACCTGATACTACTTCTCTTTTTCTTAATAACTTTAACTCTATCTAACTCTCGTTTGAATCAATAACTCTCGTTTTAATAACTGTAACTCTAACCACCATACCTTTGAAAAACGTCCCGAGAAACACTAACTTTTACGATGGTTTCATATCCGATTTCTTTATAATTGCTAATCCCCTCTTTCAAGCAACTTACTAAAGCCAATGTGGCATATGCAACCCCATGTTGCATTTGCATCGCAGCATGAGCTAGATAAAGCATATTAGAAAAAATTAAAAATAACAATTGAAAATTATTTGTACACATATAACAATTAAAAATGATTTGTACACATACTGATATATGTACCCTTATAGTATCTTTACGAGGTTGAGGTGAGTGCTTAGTAAAGCTATCTCTAAGACATGAATTTTGATATTTTTAGTAAATTAAATTTAAATGGACCAAGGGATGAAGACATGCTAGGGTTATTTGGGATACAATGTAGTTTCTAATGGTTGAGTTTGTGTTGCATTAGTTGTTTATTAGTGTATATTAGTCTATTATGCCTTAACAAGTGAGAAAAGGATATTTTTAAAACATTTTAGATGTTGTTTCATTGTATTTTTTGAGATATGTTTTGTGGAAGTTAGGGTTTTTGAATGGTCCTGAGATCAGTTTTAAACATGTCAGTTTGGAATTTTCTCTATAACTTATTTGATATGACTCTTCAGACTATGAAATTCTTACAAAAGAAAGGAAACATATAAAAGTACTTCAGGTAAAAGTTTCAAAATTAGATTTGCAAAATTGAATACGTGGCATGTTGTATAAGTTCACACTTTGGAAGAGGCCCAAAACAACAAGATTTGGGAAAGTTACCATTTGGAAATTCAAATTTTGTTCAGAATTGGTAAAGGAAAAGGTTGTAAGTAGACCTAGTGAAGGCAGAAGCAATGAGTATACCTCTTGAAGGAAGAAGTAGTAAGCAGAACTAGTGAATGTTGAAATAGCAAACAGACTCGGTGAAGGTTGATACAACTCAGTGATGAGTGTCTCTTGATAAGTTGGTGTGGAGTAGTGTATATTGGTCTCTATTTGCTTGTTATTTTGACACCTTTTATATCATTATTTGGTCTCCCTTTTTATCATTTTATTGTATCCCTGCACCTGTTTCTTTTTATCATTTTATTGTATCTGCTTAATGTTGTTAATATTTATAATTTCCTTTCTTTTTAGTAAATTAGAATAGGCTTAGACTACTCTTGTTTATGAAGGTTTTCGATTAGTTCAATTTTGGTACAAACAATTCTCTTCTAGTACCCGATCTCTGTAACTAGCATGTCGATACATCTATGGGGAAGATTTTGGAACTTGGGTTTTGTCATTGGCGCCCTCAACGAGTTATGGTGTTCAAAAAATCACACACAGGTCCAACAGAGTAGACTCCAACCCATGGTCAAATGTCCTCAAACAAATATGTGCCAAATTATTAGCAATGATCTTCCTGCGTGATTTTTGAGCCAATGAAGACGAATCTGGAAAATCTAAAACTTGGGTTTTCTGTAAAATGACCGGATTTATGAAAATCATGAGTGGTTTTCTCATAAAGTATATAAATTAGGAGATATGGAAATTTCTCTAATATGGGTTTGCCTAGATTTAATGTTGCATCTATCTTTTCCAATGTTCTAGACAAATGGATCCGCCCAGCCAACAAAGAGGTCGAATCAAGTTATTCTCAACTCTTTCATGTTATGTAAAATAATTTGTAATCCTATCTTGAGTTATATTTGCAACCAAGGTCCACAAAAATGAGATAAACAATATATTGTAAGTTTTGATTCGAGGGAATTAGTTTTGATCCACTCCATTGCTCTTCTTTTTATATATGCAACCATAGAACAAAGGAGGAGGACATGATTATTGTAAAAGGGAGTGGAATACATGATTGAATAGTTGTAATCTCCAATTTATTCCATAATAATCAACTATTGATATTTTATTCTCATGTTTGAAGTGCTCACTCAGTTTGTAAGTTTTCCCATAGTGCATTCTAGGTTTGGTAGGATCCCCATTCCTTGGCATGTGTTGTGTTTATTTATTCTCAGTTAGCTAGTATATCCGATTTCCATTTCTAGATTAATCAAGTTTATTTTATTTATCAATGTTTTGATTTAGCTAAAGACATGGATGCAATTTCTCAGAACCAGAGACTATTGTTGTAACTACATTTGTATGGAAGTACAAGAACACTTGGACTTATCCAGTTAAATATTGTACTCGAAGCCGGTTAAGTGTAATTGACATTCATGGTGAATGGATGGAATATACCTTTATGTTTCCTACAACTTTCAAGCTTTGTATTTCAATCTTTCTTTAATTTGACCATAGAAGTTGATTATCCACTAAATATTGAAGAATTGATATGATTTATAAGTGATCAAAAGAACCCTTGGAAAGACTGTGGTTTGTGCCAGAACAACATTTGAGTAACCCTTGTCTAGGGATAACTTTGTGGTGTAGTTTGATTTACCAACATTTCATTGATAGTTCAACATAGGCTCTAATATTGCATTTCTTGTGCTTGCATCTCAATGCTTATGAGCCCCCGAGTTGATGATTTAATGTTCGGAATTTATAAATAACTCGAAATAACTCGAAATTTTGGTGCCATTTTCAGGGAGGTGATAAAGGGATTAGAGCACTTACAAATTTTGTTTCTGTGCATAATTTTGTTACACCGTCATTTAAGAATTAGAGGAGGAAGAACTATAAGATGCAAACGCACCCTCACTTCATAATTTCTTAAATGGTTCTAGTCTGTTGCATTCACTTTAGTGAGTTTCTTTGATCCCTTCTTGTGTTGGTTCAATGTGTCTTCTTTTAGTTTGATGCATGGAAATGGAATATCTTCTCATGTCAATAGGAAACTTGGTGACAACAGAGTCTTAGTAATGTGAATTGTTTGAATACATGCACTACTTTGGAATTTGTCTTGTGTGGTGTGCAAGATTTCATATATTTTCTTAAAGTTCTTGTTTTTAGTTTATAAGAGCTACATTCACTAATCCATGTGCGAAATAGGGATTAATATACCATCCAAAAGAATGTAAATATGCTCAAGCATGCATTGGGAAAAGGAGGACGTACCCATGCAAGGATATTTTCAAATCCTTACCGACACTCTTCCCCCTCTCTCTACCTCTCCCCCCTCCCTTTCTCTCATTATATATATCTCTCTCTCTCTCCATCTATTTCTCTCCCTTATCCCTCTGTCTTTCCTCCCCTCCCACTATCTCTCATGCTCTCTCTCTCTTCCCCCCTCTTTCTTTGCCCCTCTCTCCCTTCCTCCTTCTATACCCCTATTTATCTCTCTCTCCCCCACATATCTCTTGTTGAAATATTGTAACTACAAAGAATATTGTACTTATTATTGAGCTATTATATTATAGATCAATATCCTTTTGTGGATTGATCATGTCAGGCCTCGTATAAGACCAAATCCCCTTTCGTGGATTGGTAAAAACCTAATTATATGGTGCTAATTAAGAATTTTCCCCGAGGCCTAATTAAAATGGTTTTAACCACTAAGTGAATATGTGGGCCCAACTTGATGAAGAGACACCACCCAAGCACCAGCCAGCTAGTATAAATAAGAGTGGAAGACACCTCATTAGCTCATGCACTCAAGTCACTCATCTAATGCACGAGTTTGAAGGAAGTTGCAGTTGTCAGTTATTGGAAGAAGGAAGTGAGATGCACATTGCTTAGTGTTGGATATTCTCTAGTGTTTTGTTTATTATCTTGGCATTGTATTGGAAATCTATATTAAGGAAGTTTTTGTTGGGTTTTCTCTCCCATGAGGGTTTCCCAGGATAAATGTTGTGCACTTTGTGATTGTGTATATTTTAGTGATCCTTCTTATGTTATTATTGTCTAGTAAATTGAAAATAAATTAATAGTTGCTCTAAATTTAACATGGTATCAGAGCTTGATGAAATAGAGCACCTTTCACTGGGTTACCAAAAACGTCACTTTTGCCATACAATAAAATTAGGGTTTTTTGTTAGAAGAAAATTTCATCCTAAAACATACCTAGGGAAGTGTGCCCTATCCTAGAAAACTCATTGGTAGCTTGAGCGCACCTTTTCAGTGGACAAAACCTTCGAAAAGTGAAACTCTAGTTTTTACTGGTACCAGAAAACTAAAAAGCTAGAAAACTAGGAAACCAGAACCAATACCAGAAGTACCAGTCCATATTTGTGCATGCCCAGTTTCAGAAAACTAACTGCACTAGGATACTCACCTCAGCCAAGCACACCTCCTAGTAAGTTCAGATCTAAATTTTGAGCACTTTCATTTTTTGGTCATTTTCCTAGCTCCAAGTCAAGATGTCTACAAGCACCAAGCTTGTTCACAAATTAGAAAGTCTGGATAACTTTTGTTCCTAGAAGTATAGGATTTCACTCATTCTTCTTGAAGAGAATGACCTTGCAATATTCATCAAAGAAAATGTACCAGAACCCACAGATGCTACAACTAAAACAAAGTACCAGAAGGATATGGTTAGGGCCAAAAGAATCATTGCAGACTCTATTAAAGATCACTTGATCCCTCAATTTGCTTCTAATAATACTCCAAAAAAAAATTGATGTCCTAACCAGATCGTATGAAGGAAGAAACATTAATAGGAAGATGAACTTGAGAACTCAACTCAAGAATACAAAGATGCAGAAAGGAGAAACAGTTCATGACTATTTCTCTAGGATCTCTCAATTCAAGGAAAAGCTAGAAGCAATTGGAGATACCCTAGATGAAGATGAACTCATAATGAAATCTCTTAATGGTCTCAC